>JAOUQU010445916.1:0-19493 GCA_028566735.1 Ammoglanis amapaensis | reverse complement strand
AACAGTTTTGTTCTTTGTTAGCCGATTGTTTCTTTATTTTAGACCTACTGTCTCCATACGAGGACATTGTACATGAAACCGTTTTTAGAAAAAAACAAAGACAAAATATAATTTTTATGCTTGTTAGGTCCTACTAATCACAAATAACTAGACGGGGAAAAATGCACATCAGGGAAAAGTCTGGGATTTAGAAGATTAAGTATTTACGATGTCTTGTGTATTTCCAACATTTGTGTTTCCTTCGATGCAGAAGGAAAACTATGACGTCGGGAAGATGACACTTTATGTATCTTAATTTATAGTGGTGTGAAAGACCTGTCCTGTAGGCCTCATCACATCTCAGACTAACCATTAGATGATGAGGTGTTGAGCCTGTCGGCTATTAGGATGCACCGCAACATATGACCGTTTTACAGTTCTCTGTAATCCAATCCTGAGCTTCTGAGAACTTCAACCTGGCACTGCTGTGTTTCTCGGTGACTGCATGACAGTTTTGATCCACTATATGTGTGAACTTTGCCCAAGTTCTATGCCAGTCTTACTGTGGGTCACTTAATGTAATTCTATACACGTCGACTGATACTGTTCAGTTTGTTGTCCCAGTTCTGCTTGACCTTGCCCTTATAAACCACTGTGTTTGAAATGTACTTCTGGTGACTGAATCCTTATGATCTCAGAAGAGATGACTATGTTGTTATGTAGCTGATCAATCTTATTTCAAGCGGTTCCAGTCATGGTTAAATCTAGTATATCTGGTATATATTCTGATTATTCTGGCATCATAAACATTAGTGATGTCTTTGCTTTTGGAACAACATTTCCAACAAGGTCATTTTTAGGTACGCTTTTACATCTGGAGTTTAGCCGTGAGCAACTGAATCATTTATCCTTTTTCTGGTATTATTAATAATTCAGGAGACTTTACTGACTGATGATGTGTGACAAAGTGATCAAAATTAATTAAAAAGACTGGACAAACGAATTAAAGCTGAGTTATGTAAATACGTCATAAGAAATAGGTTAAATTATTAATGGAATTTGATACGTTTGGAATAATTATAAAAATTGTTACAAGCTTTTATAATAAAAAACAAACATTGGGATTTAACCAGGTCTGGTAAATGTTAGTACAGATCAGACTTAATTTGGGTAATCAGGATAATATTTATAATCTGTGATGTTGAGAAGACAAAAGACTTTATATGCAGTTTTTGACATAGCCATCTTATTGATTTGCCATCTTATTTTGTATAACTGTTAATAACTGGACAAGGTTACTGCAATAACCAAAGTTAGTATCAGTTTTTTCACCTTGTGGCTTCCAGAATTTAGCTCCTGTTAAAAATACTGTACATGTGGGTTTTAAATAGGGCCGCAAGAATCAGATTACATTGCATTTATAGCAACAAAGAACATGCGCCGCTTGCTGGGGGATGACACGCGACCAAACACGTAAGAATGAGGTAGCTGTTATAAAAGCCAGTCCAGTGTGTCATCGCCTCACACTAAACACACATCGAGTAAAAGACACTCGAGAGAACAATACAGTACAAAACCAGCTTTAAATGAGAAAGTCCAGACTCAAAGACCAGAGAACAATTGGAGGTGGCATGTCTGTCACAATGTGAGTGTGTTTGACGTATTTATTTGAAGTGGACACTACAAATTGACTGAATGTTTGTTTACTGTTAGTGTAAATGTATTTTAGCTTTCATGTTTCATTATAATTAATTGTGTATATACTGAAGAGCAATACTGCTGGGACCACATGTCTAATACAGTATGTTTTAAAAGCTCTGACCCACTAGACATCTGAAATATTCACCTCAGCTGGTCGGGAGCTCCGTTGCTTCTACACGGCACATGATGGATGCATTCTGTAATGCTCGTCCTGCAAAGCTCAACAGGAACGAGCCACTGGCTGTCCCTGCGGCAGTGACATTCTCTACGCTGCTGAAAATGATGTGCATTATATAACTAATAACACACACTAACTCACTTGAGGGATCCTATTCCAGCCTTTCAAGGTTTGAGGCATAGAGTCACATCATGCATGGACTCGGACCTCCCCGACTGGGGATTAAAATCAAGACCATCTTGCTATCACGAGGTGATAGTGCTATCGAGCCAGCGAGCTCTCTGAAGTATCATCTAAATCCATAAGCTGTGTCTAAAGTGTGTTTGAATACTGTAGCTGCCACGTTGGAAGATGTGGATCAACTTGGTCATGTACATTTCACAAGCTCGTGGAAACAGCACAAATTTTTCAGACCTAAACATCCTTCATGGTCCACTCGGTCAATTGATACCTGTGGTGAAATAGCAGATGTTGTGCTCCTCAAGAGACCTCAAGCACTAAACCGTGAGTCCTGGCATTTCAAAGCCTACTCACTGTTCAGAGGTAACGTTTTACATCTTGAGCCATTGCCCGGTCCCTTTATCTCCCTATTTTACTCGAATAATCCTTAGAGAATGAGAGTAAACCACTATCAATGCCACATATCTAAAAAAGGTAGAAACCCGTAGCTTTACATGTTCACGTTTGATCCGCTCAAAAACTTTTGCTCAAGCAGATTCTCTGGAAGGAAACGTGCAACACCCATGCTTGGAGAACGGTTATATTTATATGAGGCTCACAATGCTGTTTTTGTGTGGTAGGCACACTCTGGTATGCAGCGCACTATAGAAGAACCAGGCAATGGGGTGATGAGGTTAAATCTGGCCAGGAAGTCGTGGGATCATTAGGGGTCATTGCCTCTTGGCATGTATTAAACTTTAACCCCAGGAATCCGACCCAATCCCTCATACCTTAAGGCAGCTGTACAGTCAGTTGAATCATTTCTGAAGTACAGTTGAAGTCTTGACTAATAGGAACCACATCTGGGACCAAATGCCACGTCTAGGACCAAGATGTAAACCCTGGAAAATGCTAACTATACTAAAACTATAGCACACATCTTATTAGTTATATCGATTTTGTATGCATATTTATAATATTTAAGAACAACTTCCAACAAGACAGATGAACAGATGTTGTTTGTTTTTACCACATGCACCCTGTTTTCTAATCAAAAGAGACCACCCAATGAGAAGCAACCTTCATTAACCAGATCTAAGTCTCTGCTATGTGAGTGTAAAAACATAGAAATTATATCAGAGGGTCAGAGTGCACGGTCAGTCATTGTACCACAATCCCCTGAGACGCAGATTCAAACATGTTGCTCCAGGTCCCAACAATGGCCATGTTGCCGAACTTAGTAAACCTTAGTAAACAGTCCAAAGCTCTACCAACTCGATGATGGACTTTTGTATATGCCTGCTAGCAAAATGTCAAAAATGAGATGGAATATTTTAAAAGCTGTACATGAAAATCCGAAAGTACCAACTGGAGACCTACAACAAGTGATGACGAGACATGGCGGTAAGATCAAACAATGTTACTTATATTCCATGGCTTTATTTAAATATTTTCATGCACTACCACCACACCATTATCATGTAAATATAGCTGGAATGCTGAATGTTCACTATACGTCATCTGGTCATTTTTATTACATTACTAATGAATGTTCAGTCAATGTGCTCCTAACGAAGTGTTCAAGATGATCATGTATGAGTGCAAATGAAAATGTTACCCAGTTATCAAAGGGAAGCTTCAAGGTTAAGCTTAATCAGCACAACTGGTTTCCTTCTTGACAGGGATGTTAAAGCACATAGGCTTTCAGAGTTAACAACCCCTCCACCCGTTCCCCAAGCTCTGCCAAGTTATGCACATGTTAAATGGTTCTCTGTTTACACATTTACAAGGTTTCCTCCCATATAGTCAATCAGAAGTAGATGTTTTCATATGGGAGACCCCTCGATGCAAATGCAAGTGTGAAGCTGGGTCTGCAAACACATTCCTGCTTTGAGAAAACATTTATACATGCTGTTTCGGATCGAGTGGCGCTTATTTTAGTGTTGGGAAATATTGCATTTCTCATTATTGCTCTGGGTTTAGTGTTTTCCTATTTCCCAATTTTTACTTTCCTTTTGGGGCAATTATACCAACATTGTCGCTTGTTTTAATAACAACTTTCAAAAGGATTGTAGTATGTAGGATGATCAGACATCCTATTTTTTTCCCAGTCTACGTTCATGGTTTTAACGCATAGCTGTCTAGTCATTGAAGATTTAGATGAAGTAAATCCGTAAAACATCTGGATGATGAAAAAAGGAGATAAAATGCCGAGGACAGTTGTGTGTGTGTGCCAGGCCAAGTTCAGGCATTCAAGTTAGGGTCAAGGGACTCGGTAGGATCACAAAGTAAATGTTTGCTTGTCAAACTGCGTCCAACTGAATGGAAAAGGAGGAAAAGTTATCGTCAGATAAGCTGATTAATAACAGTAGCAATCTGTACCATGAGTGTTCTTTCCTTGTATCACTTTTCAATCATATTGACCACTGCAGAACAGGAACACCCCTCAAGAGCTGCATTTTTGGTCTTTACTTGCTGCCCGATATAGCTAAACTATTTCCAGGCAATATGATGAGTAAATATTAGATATTATGACTGAACTATTATAGATTTATAACATTTCTTAGGTTAAGTTCAAGTCAAATCGTGACCCGATTTAACCTTCTGAATTAATAGACGACCTTTCTAATGAAGACAGTAACCAAATCTCCCTTCGCTTGCCTATACTGATCTCTTATCTTGGCTTTGTCTCAAAAAGACATCTGTAGAATTGTGTGGAGATATGTGGGTGGAGGCAGGGCCTCTGGGACAGTCAGGAGGCCCTAAGATCAGTGATACACCCCAATACTTTAGAGCCTTATGGCAGACAGCTGTTGAGTGCAGGATATTTAAGACAGTCCTGGGAACTCGCATCCCAGAACAATTGTTTTTCCTGTCCACTATTTTTTTTATGGTGAACAAAAAGGACGTAACTAGTATTGTATTATCTGGACTGGTTGTAAAGCTTAACAGATTTGTGAGAAGGTGCCGGCAGGAGCCATGCCAGTGGTTTTATAATGAAGGCATTACACCAGAACGCTTCAGCCAAAATGAGAATGCAGCATAATTGTTGTGAAAGGGAACTTTATCATGGAAAAAAAAATTCAAACAAAAACAGGCTCTGGTTTCAATTATAGATCCAGCCCCCATCGTACAGAAGAGGAAGAGGGGGAGGAGGAAAATGACTGTATATTTTTTTGTGGATATTATATTACTATGCATGCTCGTGGAGAAAGAAATTCACAAAATCTGAGCATTTAGAGCAAGCGGTAGTATCCGAATCTCATCTGGAATGGATAACTCTCACTTTTAGCATGACATTTGGCAGCTAACCAAGATCGGCTTGATGCATGTATCTGCAAAAGAGGCGAGGGTCAAAGCCCTGGCAGAGAAAAACTCCGTCCTGCCCTCGCTCTGTCCTTTCTTTGCTCCGATCCCTCTACTATCTTCAGTTCCTGCAAACCAAGAGAACTGTAATAATGCATTTACGATGTTCTCCCAAGTATGCAAGCCAACATGCTGGCTGGCCGTGCACACACACACACACACACACACACACATAATAGGCTGACCCAACCAGTCACCGTAACTAAATGGAAAATGTGATTAATCTCAACGCTGTACAGTGCAATAGCAGCAAGATCATCACTGTGGCATGTAATAGCGACCGAACTCAGGAATTTTATTTCTGGTTTAAAAAACTAAAACGTGCGGCTAAGTTTTCTTTCTGAGAAAAGAAAAGAGAAATGGCCCAGCAAATAAATACTCCCAGTGCATACAGACATACTTCATACGTGCAGAATCCGACACCATCCAAGTGTGTGTCACTGCTTCTAAATGGATGAGCCAGAGTTTTTTTGAGCCATATGCGTCAAAGACAGAGAAAGCCCTGGCTGAAAAAAAGGGGGTCTGGGTTTTTATTACAGGCAACACCCAAGAATGTTGCCTGTATTAAAGAAGTTGCTTTCCTAACTGTTTTATAAGAAATATGCAGCAGTAGGTTGTCATTTCTAATATGGAATATTTTTTAAAACAATGGCTCACAGTTATCTAAACTTCTCACACATCTACTAAATCGACTAAATGTTATTTAGTCATTAACCGGACTGACTGGACCCTGTCAAAGTCTTATAATGGTGTGTTGATTTGTAACCACCCTCCAGGAATAGTCAAGCAATCTCTCTAAACAGTATGCTCTCCTAAATCCTAAAGATAGGGGTGTGTGCCGATGACACTGTCTCAAACAGGAAGCCACGGGTAATGACAAACAGATGGTGGGGGTGGTCAGGGATCTGGCTTTAGTCACGGTGTGTGTCTGTGATTTGTTGGGAGTATTGTTCCTGTCGGGGTAGGGTTGGGAAGAGGGGCTGAGTTCAGGATCTCACACACTGCCCGCGTCGAACTTTTCCCTCCAAAACGTTTAAAACCAGGCTTGCAGGGTTATCGCCAGGCTCGTTTTCGTATCCTGTAGGGGTATTGGGCAATTCCTATGAAGCAAAGCCTGAAAAGGCTCCAGCAAAGTAGATCGGCTCAGTCTGGTGAAAAGAGCAAAGGCTCTGCTCCAAATCTGGCATGAGCTTGTGAGAACTAAAGATAACGGCCTTTATCCAGAGCGACAAATGGGCCGAGCAGAAATCTCAGGGATTTATATTTGCAGAGTTAACACCACTGTCTTTCTCTTTTTGTCTGTGTCTGTGTGTGTGTGTGTGGAGACAAAGTTAACCGTACTTTCACTGTTGCCTTTTTGGCCCCAACACTGAGATCTGCAGCCTGTTATCTGATAGTCACTAAGTGGCAAAATGTAAACAGATAGAGTTTTACTTTCTGCACAGCCAGAAAAAGTAAAAGTCAGACAGGGTTCTAAGCTCAGTGTTAAATCAAATCGCTTCATTCAGACAGAGTTCTAGTTTTATTATTTAGTGTTAATGTTTAAAAAAATTAGAGGGACGATGCACCCAAGACTTCCACACATTTTGTTATTGTGATGTGACAATAATAGTGATTTGATTTTCAAATTCAAATGAAATGTTTCTCTTGGCATATCCCAACTTGTCTGGAAGTTGGGGGTCAGAGCGCTATTACAGGGTCAGCCAACATACGCCGCCACTGGAGCAGACAGGGTTAAGGGTCTCGCTCAAGGACCCAGCAGTGGCCTTGTAGCAGAGCCTGGACTTGAACCCCCAACCTTTGGGTTCCCAGCACAACGCTCTACCCACTAGGCTACACTGTCCCTTCTGATTTGACCGTGTAAGACAGTGTACATTCGTTTTGTGCTTTTTCTGTACCTCATAGAATATGAATGTAGCTAACAAAACGTACCTAATTTATTTATTAGGATTATAGCGTCTTGGGTAACACGTTAGTTATCACACAGCTTAAATCCCCCAGACCTCCCACCTCACCCAATTACACCCAAATCACTTATTCCAAACTAGTTACTAAGCAAGGTCCCCCTAGTTCAAGTCTGTCCCAGAATCGGACCATTTTAATGGTTGACCAATATTTTCTGATCAAGCGTGTTGCCACTGATGCAGCGCTGGTTTTACATCATCACCACATGGAAATCTTCTCGCCTTTAAGGCTTCCTTGAGTGACCAAAAGGTGGAAATCAGATGGCACTATACATCCTCTCAGACACTCTCGGTTACTCCTCTTCCCATCACTGCTTCTAACCAAAATGTGAACGTGTGGAAAGATGATTTCGGCTAATTCTTGGAAATATTACGTCTGCGGTAATCACTCCGTACAAACGTTGTGGCTGGATTCATAACATTTATTACAGCAGAAAGCTAAAAACTAGATCTTACATAAAAATCTTTTGAACCAGTGATTCACCATGTGGCCGCGTATAAGGGGGTATGGCAAAGTTAAAGCGCTTCCGCCCCAGCTGGCAGAGTAAATAGTGGTGTTGTTACACACGCCGGCATTCTGGGCATTCCACGGGGCCGCTGGGAGGGGCACGAATTCACATTCAGAGACACACACTCACACACACGGCCTGTCTTTTTCTGTTACTGAAATTAACCCGGTCTGGGTAAAAACGGAAAAGAAAAGCCAGCGATAAGTGTGTGCAGAGTACATCTAAAACAAAGTGGGTTCACGGTGTTCCAGACAGCGCTGTGTCTCACTCGACTTTCCATTCATGCTTTTTTACTAGCTGTGTCAGCCTGGTCAGGGTCGCAGAGGGGCTGGTGTCACTTGGAAGATGGAAGATAAAATAAACACAAATGTTCAAATACGTTAAATCCTCTTGACCCACTTAATAACATGTTATAATGCGATATCTTGGACCGGCCGCTTATTGGTTCTTGCAGAATAGAGAACCGGCTGTAATGCAGTTAATGCACAGTTTCATGACATTTTATCCAAAGTCCAAAGCTGAGAGGTTAATGGTCATGCTGAAGGACCGACTGTGGCACTTATTAGTCCAATCAAGTACCTTGATTATTTAGTTGGCAGTTTGCCTTCCTGTAAGAGGAAACCGGAGTACCCGGAGGAAACCCACACTGACACGGGGAGAACATGCAAACTCCGCACAGAAAGTCCCCAGCCCGACCCGGGGATCGAACCCTGGGAGTTCTTGCTGTGAACCACTCAGCCACCGTGCCGCCCACTATATATATGATGAACAAAATAAATATCACTTCTGATATGGCAGAGGGGGAGCATTTGCAGTATCATTGTCTGTGGATGCTGTTAAGAAACATTATTAACAAGAACATCTTCCAGGTTGCTGAAGGATACGTAAGATGTGAAGTTTCCAAAACGTTTACATTTTGGAATTGGAGAAGCCATGAAATCGGTTTGATCTTGGTATTTATACAGCCATTTTAGCAGATTGTAGTCGTTATACTGCAGGGTGGTTTTAGGGGGGGGATATCTTATAAAATATAATATTTGCTCCGTTAGGTTGCACTTGGTTCTGGAAATTAATTTCTTGCTTTTTACTCGCCCATGCAAAGTAAAATTTGTACTACTTTGTTTATTAGATTGCTGTCCAAATTCTTATTTAGCTGCACTGATTTTGTAAACATAATAAACATGATAAATAGAGGAAAAAATTTCGTCTACGTAATCATGAGCTGTTTGGATGGTCACAACAAGTTGCATCAAATCTCACCGGGCACTACCTGAGGTCTGGTTATGGAGCAGAGAGTCCGTGTGGAGGGACAGAATGTTTGACCCTTGGGTGTCCTGTTGAAGACAGATGGATGAATGTAGCTCTGCAGTACACACACACACACACACACACACACACTTTCCAGAAAGCCAGCAAGCACACTAAAAGTGACACAAGCTCAGAATGTTCCATCACCTCTCTTAGTGGGAACTGAGGTCATTGATGCATTTTTGCTCATCATTGGTTGAAATAAGACTTTCAGGTTCTCGTCTCCTCCTCCAGGGTGAAGATGTACAGAAGTCATGTGACCGATGCACATTCTAATAAACAAGGAGATAGAGATGGTGCACAAACATAATTTCTATTCCCCTGACTGTTTCACATCTGTGTTGTTTTTAGGCTTTCACAAGGTGATGGAGGGCATTGATAAAGCACTCGAAACTGGTTTTAATCCAGTTAAGGTGAGCGATGGTTTACTAATGATTGAAATAATGAAACTACAGAAACTTGTAAAGTTTCTTTAGTAGTTTGAATGTTTACTTTCAGTATTTTTTCTGCAGGTAAACTGTGTAGTGATGAGGGGTCTGAATGAAGATGAGCTTCTGGACTTCGTGGCCCTGACTGAGAAAAAACCACTGGATGTGCGGTTTATAGAGTACATGCCCTTCGATGGTAAGCATTCTCAAAGCTTTATAACCCACATGCTTTATAAGAATGCAATAATATAGTAATAACATCTCACACTGTATTAAAATATGCCACAACGCAGGTTTGGATTTTAGTGTGTTAAGATGATTCTGACCAACATGGACATTAATAAAGGATTCACCCCTGTAGCTAGTCTAGGAGCGAAACCTGGGAACTAATATAACATACAGAATTGAATCCATTTTACTTAGACAGACTAAAGATGTGTATTTTTTTCTTTTGGTATTTTATTTCAGAATTAAATTCTACTGACAGTAACTCAAATCCAACAAATAACCAACTTATACAACAATAATATTTGACTCATTTTGCATTGTTTCATGTGGTGCTAAGGATAAAAAAAAGTACACAAATGATAGAACAACGAGAAACGGGAACCGATCGCAAGTTAATAAGTATCGGAGTAGCTTAAAGAGGAAATGATTCTTTGCTTGAGCACTATATATCATAAACAGCTCATTAAAAAACATGCTGGGACTTGGTGATATAACATATTTGACTTCCAATTTGACATATCAGGCTTCTTCTAAGAGGTTTTGGGTGTGGACAGATGTTCCAGCTTTTTTTTTTTTTTGGGGGGGGGATTTAGATCTTTATTGGTGCAAGAAATATGTCAGGTGGGAATTTACATACATGATTGTATCTAGGGGGTGTGTAGGGGGTGGATTGGTATCCTGTTTGACGTCTGCACAGGGAATTCACAAGAGCACTTCTACAACATTTATACTGAATTTTAAAGGTGTCGTATGGCACATCAGAGCCAATAAACACAACAAACAAACAAAACGTATCAGGTTCTGAACATATTTATTCACTACACAACATGATCGAGATGATTTTGTGAAAACCATGTTCATTTTTTCTCCTGGAATAATCGAGTTAGATCCAGAACAACAAAAATTAGCAATAAACAACATGGTGACTTCAGTGGTTTATAATGTGGTACCTTTTTGATAAAGAAAAATGTATTGCCCTCTGCAGGAAATAAGTGGAACTTTAGGAAGATGGTGAGTTACGCTGAAATGCTGGATCGTATTAAACAGCAGTGGCCAAATCTGGAGCCTCTTCAGGGGAATGAGACGGACACTGCCAAGGTCGGTCCACTGTATTATTCAATCTAAGTATCAATTATTACTGAAGTTTATTCAAACTTATGATGTATTTGAGTGGATTGTGTTCAAATTAATTACGCAAGCAGATCTGTGCCTTTTATACTCTACAGCCCGGGATCGTGTTTAGAATTAGCTACTTAAACCTGCTGAAGTCTTAAGTCTTGGGCTTTATGTATGGGTAGATATATGTTAAATATAAATACAATAATATTTTATATTTTCAGTATATAGCAGACGGTATTGTCCAGAGCGACTTAGAGAACTAGTAAACATTACCGTACTATAGTTGAAGAACACTGTTTGTGTCTGTGTGTTTGGTCAAAACTAAGCACGAGAGCCCTGGAAACGTGACTGACCTCATGTATAGTTCAAGCATTGAATCGGTCCTTTAATCTGGGAACCATTTGGAGATGTTGTTTGTGTAATTGTGTAATTGTCGTTTGTGCGTGTGGTCTCAGGCATTCCGAGTGCCCGGGTTCCAGGGCCAGCTGGGATTCATCACCTCCATGTCAGATCATTTCTGTGGTTCCTGCAACCGTCTGCGCATCACAGCTGACGGCAACCTAAAGGTAATAACTTTCATAATCATGTACAAAGATCGGCTTGATGATGAGGGATTTTAATGACTTAAAGGCTTATTTATTTACTTTGTATATAGTTCTATAGATTTCAATGAACTTCTTGTTGTGAGGCGACAGTTCTAACCATTAAGGCACCCAATATATGCAAATAAATAAACACTTATTGTTAGGATAGTTAAAAACATTTTAAGTTGTGTTTACAATATTCAAATCTGATTCAGTTAAACTAAACATTGGTGTAGTTTTTCTAATAATACGTTTTCCAAAAAAAATACCAGCTTAGTTGGAAGCTGGAGTCTGGATCAGCCTTCGTTTAACTCCCACAGAGCCAAGGGGGTTAAGGAAATCTCTCATGGGTCCAACAGTGAGTGCTTTTATCAGATCCAGGATTAAAGCCCTCAAGCTCTCGGCTCAGTTCTCTGCTCAAATCTTCACTCACAACTGAGGAAAATAAACGTTTTGACCTGCAAATAAACAAAAACTTTACAGTACAAACTTTAAAGTTACAGAATTACACTTTTGGTGCTGCGGTTACACAATTAGAATATTTTTTGTCCATTGTTTTTTTTTTTTTACACACACAGGAATTAATTATCCACAATAAACCAAATATGTACAGTGTAACACACAGACACACACTAGTGAACACACACTAGGTGGCAGCGGTTAACACACATGCACGAACCATTGCATGTAGCCATAGCACTACGGCCGCCGTAACCATGGCACTCGGGAAGCACTAGAGGGGTTCGGTGCCTCGCTCAAGAGCTCTTCAGTCTTCATCTGTCGATACTCGGGAATCGAACCGGCAACAATCCGATCACAAGCCAAGTTCTCTAACCAACAGGAAGTGGGGTGAAACATGTTAGACTTTATATACTGTTATATACAAAAGAATAAAAATAAATAAACACGAGTGAAATTGTTCTCTTTGTTCGCAGGTGTGTTTGTTTGGAAACTCTGAGGTGTCTTTACGAGACTTTCTGCGCTCAGGCGCGTCTGAGGAGGAGCTTCTGCAGATCATCGGCGCCGCAGTCGGGAGAAAGAAGAAACAGCACGCCGGTACACACCGTCACTTCTGTTCCGTACTACTCTAGCTTTAGTGTTGCTTAGACTTGCTTTATCGGTTCCTCGTGTACTGAAAGAACTTGCAAGTTTGAATCTCAACTCTGCTGTCGGCTGGCTGACTGGGTGCCTACAGGACCAAAATGCTGATCGAAAAGAAAAATCTTTCACAGATAGGTGAACATTTGAGATAGAGGAAGTTTCTAAAGCTTAAGGGTGACTGCTGTGACACACACATCTGCCTCACACTGAGGATGTACGAGAGACGGACCCGCCACTGGAGAACCTTAAATAGCGAGAGGGACTGTAGGGGTGTCAAGTCAAGTCAACTTTATTTATAAAGCGCTTTTTAAAGATACAGAAACCCCTGTTGAGCAAGCCTGGGGCGACTGTGGCAAGGAAAAACTTTCTGAAAATTACAGGAAGAAACCGTGAGAGGAACCCGACTCAACAGGGCTCCATCCTTGTGAAAGTGGGTGTGAGAGCTTTAAAGATGAAGCGGCTATAAGTCGAAGATAGTCAGAGACTGGCTCGTCTGTTTAGTGTAAAATTATGGAAACAATCTTCCTCAGTTTAACCCAATCTGTGCCGAGGAACACACTAGTGAACACACACTAGGGGCAGAAGTGAGCACACGTGTTTACTTTTTTGTTTTCTCTAAGTATCTCTGCTTTTATCTCCGCAGGTATGTTCAGTATATCCCAGATGAAGAACAGGCCCATGATCCTCATTGGTGGGTGACACAGCTGTACGTAATTATGTCATTAACATGAGTTTATCAAAATCTTATTATCTTAAGTCATAGTAATTATTTGCTTATTTTAAAACTAATAAACCACAGCCGAACCCAGAACATTAATTTTGCCACGATGGAAATATATTTTATTTAACATACAGAGGACCAAAAAGGAAAGAATTGTAAATAAATACACTTATAAATAAACACAATAGAGCAAAAACTATCAGAACTCTTTAATTTAATTATGAACGCTCACTCAGTTATCATTTAGAAGTGCAGAAATACATTAACAAATATAAGCAGAAATGTGTAACTACATAAATATCTCCAATTCTGTGCCAGTGTAGCTGATACAATTCAGATTTATTAACAATACATGGTTTTTACTTACATCAACTGGATCCAGTTCTTATGGAGTCATCAGATTTATTTAATCCACTTAGGATAAAAAATACAGTTCAGAAACACAGTTCAGAAACTGAGATGGATTTGTTGTATTTGAAGTTGTTGAAATTGTAAAAAGTTGTTGCTTTATTATTCAGTTCTTCTTTATTATTCATGTTTTGTGATGATAGTTCTCATCACCATAGAAGACGTGCTCTTAACCTGCAAATAAATAACTGTTCCTGCAGTACTGGACCTATTTACCGCTGTAGGGCTCTTGAGCGAGGCCCTTCATCCTCAGTTGCTCAGATTGTGAACTGTAACTGTACAGTGAAAGTATACGGTCGAAACATATCAGGGTTTAAACTCGAGGGTCCAACAGTAGCAACCTAGTTATGGTGTGGCTTGAACCTTGAACCTTGTTTAGTACCTACACCGTCACTAGGCGGTACAATAACTCCTAAATGTAAAGATTTAATATGCACATTGGTTCAATGCTTGTACATAGTAAACACTTTAGTACTAATAAAGAACATTCGGACCTAAAATAACTTCCAAATACTTAAAAGACTTTGCAAAGATTAACGGATGTGCAATTGCTTTCCTAGGTAGAGAAGCCAGCCGCCTCGTAGCTGTGCACCGGGGTGGAAAACGACAGCATCCTTTCTTAACTTTACATACAGCACTGGGTGGCATAACTGTGCCGCACACTCAGCATTACAACCACCAACACCAGAGTAAACAGCCTGGTGAGGACAAGAGCACTTTCACTACGAAGACAACAGTTTTCATGGACTCGGGCACCTCATATAACAAGACGATGACACTAAATGTTTACCAGATCCTTCAGGATCCAAACTGGGTTTCTACAGACGTTCTGAAGGATTCAATGTTTGCTTCCAGTTTGAAAATACAGAAGGTACCAAATGCTGCATGGTGGTGTAGACATGCACGTGAACCCGGGCACAGCTCTATGAGGGCAACCCGATTCTTGACCCAAAATCTTCTCAGCACTTCAGCTTTAAGTCCTCGTCACATTTCACAGCAGAGTGTCCGGTCGTGCCATAACCATCACGATACTCAACACGGTACCTCTGACCAGCTGACCCATACCGACAAGCTCGGCAAGGCTTCCATGGTGAACGTCGGAGATAAAGCATCATCACGCCGTACTGCCACAGCGAGTGCCCGTGTCCTCCTCAGTCCCAAAGCTTTCCATTTGGTTCGTGCAAACCAGCTGGCAAAGGGCGACGCCCTGTCGGTGGCACAACTGGCCGGCATCATGGGGGCCAAGCAGACCTTTAATCTGATTCCTCTGTGCCACCCAGTATCTCTCGATCACGCTTCCGTCACTGTGGAACTGCAGGAGGAGGAGCATGTGGCCGTCGTCTCGGCGATGTGCCAGGCGACTGGGCGCACCGGGGTCGAGATGGAGGCTCTGACCGCGGCTACGGTCGCCGCGCTGGTTCTGTACGACATGTGTAAAGCAGTCAGTCGAGATATTGTGATCACAGACATCAAACTCTTGAGTAAAACGGGAGGACGGAGGGGAGATTTTCATCGCAACCAGCTAAACAGCTAACGCTACGTTCCAATCCCAGCTAACAGAGAATGGGAACGCTAATTTGTAGCTAGGGCTCTGTTTGTTTGTTTGTTTGTTTGCGGTGCATCTCGGCTCGGCTATTTGAATTCAGCTTTACATCATATATACAGCACCAGACAAAGGTTTGGACACAATTTCTCATACAAAGGTTTGTCTAGACTTTTTATTTATTCCTACATTGTAGATTTTATACAGAATATATACAAGCTACAAATGAACACGTGAAATTATGGTAAACAAACCAAAACATGTTTTTATATTTAAGATTGTTTTAACCTCCTGAGATCCAGACTTTTCCCTGATGTGCGTTTTTTATTTCGTCTAGCTATTTGTAATTAGTAAGACCTAACAAGCATAAAAATTATATTTTGTCTTTGTTTTTTCTAAATACGGCTTCATGTACGACGTCCTCGTATGGAGACAGTAGGTCTAAAATAAAGAAACAATCGGCTAACAAAGAATAAAAGTGTTCGATTGAAACTGTAAACATTAGAATACATAAACAAAAGTGATCATGTTATTGTACATAAAAAAGCAACTTTAAGCAATAAATAATTTAATAAATTGAGTGTTATGTTGTCATATGACCACTAGGTGGTACAGGCAGTGTCTCCAAATGAGGCCAAAGAGTAAATAATTTAAAAAAATGAGGTAGAATGGTGCAGAGAACCAGAAATGTAACGTCCTCATATGAGGACTACAACATTCAGAAACAAGTAAGTGTGTGAGAGTGTGTGTGAGTGTGTGAAAATATATAGGTCCTTGGTCTAGGCCACCAACAGTGGCAACTTTCCAGCACAGTGATGTTCATGTTATTCAGTGACGATCACTAATTTAAAAAAAAAACATTTAATAAATGATAATAATATAGTAAAAGAATGAACTAAAAATAATCATTAGATGAACCCAAATGTTTTGACCCCTGTAAAAGGGGGTGGGTGGGGTGGTTTAGTGACCATATATAATAAAAAAATGTAATAATATTTTTTTTTTCAAATACCCTCTATAGATCACCTCATTATCATGGTGGAGAAGTTTGAGGGCTCGAATGTTGTCTATGTTGTGTGGAGCGAAAGCTAAACAGGTAGAGTCTCCTAAGAAAAATTGTTTTAAAGTAATGGGTCAGACAAAGAGTGGTCCATAAAAAAACACTTACTTATGGTGCCAAGTTGTATTTAGCCCAAAGGAGTTACACAGGTTACCCAAAAAACTGATTTGTGCACTTTACATTTACATAAAGCATTTAAACTTTATTAAAGTTATTTTACTGCCCGATTCAAAGGCAACTGAAGTTGTTAATTTGTTCAGAATTTCTTTGTAGTTCTAACATATTTAGAGTATTTTTTCTTTCCCACGATGTTTTTCCTGCAATATTGTGTGGAGTACTGAAAACAACGGATCTGCTTCTAGTTTTAAAATATTGCTGCTTTGTATCTAAGAATCATAGAACGAGTAGGTATAAACATCAGACCTGTATTTGAATTCATATAACTTATTTATTTACACCAATATCAAACCACTTCGGGTTAAAGAAAAATGTACACAACATGTTCTACATTCCAACGTTCCAATAACTTGTCAAATCAAGAGAAATGATGTATGAAGAAATCAGATTGATCAGTAACTAGTTGGAGAAACATCTGGATTGATTGTTTCTATACTGGGTTGATCTATTTTTACATTACTATACCTGACATGTACCGGTGGTATTGGATCATGTCTTTCTCATTGATTTTGTAACTGGAACGGCAGTCATGCTTAATGCTTTAGTCCATCCCGTCTCTTACACAGCCATCATCATATTTGGAGTACTGAAACAAAAATACAAAAGAATGACAAACAAGGACAGCATAACTGAATGCAATATAAATCTAGTATTTAATTTTTTTTTAGAATTTAAAAATTGTGTCATACACTTTCATTCTGAAAGGGGTCAAAGATGTTACTGATCTCTCCATCTGCTCTTGGTGTGCTTGGTTGGGCGTTCATACGCTTGTTTACAGGAGATATCTGCAAAACAGACATTTTATAACCGCGTTATGTGACCTTATTCAAGACTGACTGTGAGTTGGAATCACGATGTGTTTTTAAGATGGCACGGATACATGCCTTACCTTGGGGAGACTTTCGATGTCACCCGATGCTGGTGAAACCGAAAAAATAACAACATTTAATTTTAAATGTGCATTTCCAATTGGTCCATCATTATTAATAGCACAAAGTACAATGAAGTCAACCCCCAATGAATTACAAAATATATTTACTGATTCCGTTCTACATCCGGGTCAATAAGGGCTCACAATTTACCCTGCACTGAGTATCAAAAACAAGCCATGGATTGTAAGGAATTATCTAATGGATTTAAAGGAACTGTCTGTGAGAGACGAGGGCTTCCAATCGATTCAATTTATGACTTTAACAATCAAGGAATGGAAACAAAAGTTTCGACATGATTGTGAATCTTTGAGGTAGATATTTGTATAGGGGATTAGGGGGGTGATAATTGAGTAATATTTTCCTTGGGGTGTATGTGTGTGTGCGGGGGGGGGGGGGGGGATTGATAATTGAGAAGCACTGGGTTAAAATAAATATATGGGCACATCGAATGTCACAGAATGAATGAACAGAATAGAACATTTTTACCTGCCTGGCTGGACATGTGTCCAGGTGTGCCAGATGTGCCTCCTGATGGACCCTGTAAATATACATAATCAAGAAGAATTCACTGCAATGCACAGCTCCACTTTAGCACGTGTTCCAACGATGGCACCTGAGGCACATTTGCTCAGTGACCATGTGTAGTTCAATGCTATTGAAATTATGTGCAAAAGAAGATTTAAAGTCATTTTCCAGAAGATTCCAAGATTGTTTCGTTTCTCAATGATCTGGACAAGCTTAACGTGAAAGTCCAAATGACTTCTATCAATCATTTCTGTCGACGATTAAGTTTGTGAACTAAATCCAATGCACAATCTTGTTCTTGTGTAAGAAATAGGACCCTTTTGATGAAGGTTGTGTTGGCAATGCTGTCAGTCTTCGGAATCATTGGTATATATAACATAAACAATATGACTACTTCATTTATTTATTAATTACTTTAATTTATCATTCGGCAGAAAGTATAAAATGATTTCCGACACTGCTTTAGTTGTTTTATAATGGTGTGCTTTGGTTCTGGAGCACTTACTGAGCTGTTGTCTGGAGGATTTAGCCAAGCCCTTCCTCCTGCTGGAGCCCTACACACAACCAGTTTATAAGCTAGTAGTGTACACAAAGATTATGCAGAATCGGAGGAGCGTTACTGCACTTACATGCCAGGCATTTCTTGTCCTATTAATGAATATATAGGGGGCCTCATTTCTCCAGTGTAGTTCTGCACAGAACGCATCATCTGTTTCAAAGCATACGGTGCTAAACTTCTCAAAAAAGGAATTGTAAATGCAGTTTGTGTTATTACAAGATATGATGAGCACTGTAAAGGCATAGCCTGCTGCTTGTACTTTGCGTGTCACTAAACGACAGGCTGAGCCACAGACTTATAGGTACATGAATATTTTAGTTTTAGTAAGCTAACAAGTCCTGCAGTTTTCTACATTCTGTATTCCAAGCACAGTCAGTCTGTTAAAGTCATTTTATAGCTCCATCTTTTCTGAAAGTAATGTGTGTAACTTGTTTATGGCATTTTCAAAATAAAAAAATGACCACTGAAGATGTGGCTCATCAGTGTATATAACATAACAAAGCTGATTATTCAGAATAGAACATACACCGGAGAGAATTAAACTAGTAATATATTTGAATGTGAGTCTATTTATTTGATTTTGTACAAAGAACATCATGGGCATGGGCATGGGCAAATGGAAATTAGCTATAGGAATTCTTTTTTATCACTTCACTACTACCTGGACACTTTATTATTAACACTGGGACACTTTATTAGCACTTTACGGTCACTTCGGGCACTTTATCAATACTTGGGCATTCATAGACACTAAGTCACTATTCTACTTTTGTGAATTACCTTTTGCCTCTTCCTACTTTTTTACTTCTTAAATTGTAGTTTAAATTAATGTTTACAATTATTGTTTCATTTATAATCTATTTTTAGCTTGTTAACTGTAATTTCGAGTGTTGGGATGGAGTAGTTATAAAGTATTTCACTGCCGGTTGTTACTGTGTATAACT
>JAOUQU010445810.1:0-19499 GCA_028566735.1 Ammoglanis amapaensis | reverse complement strand
ATCCCTGTAGAGATACAGGGTTGGGGAAAGACCTGGCAACCTACCCTGTAAAATGTAATTGCCGAAATACTCTGGGATCGGTAACGATCCACAGAGTGACCCAGGGTCGATTTCGACTAAAGGGTAAACATCATCATCATAGTTCCATTTACAGTAATGTAATAAGTATTGGGCAATGAATGTTCTCTTCTGTCTCCACACAGGTTTACCCCACCGCAGTGCGCTCTATAGGAATGGGTTTCTGCACTTCCTTTAGCCGTATTGGTGGAATGATAGCTCCATTTATAGCTCAGGTAGTACACCTGTGTGTTATCGTCTTCATCCTTACTGCGGCGCTTTTACTCATATGTTTGATTTTAATGTAAATCAATGATTTATGTTGATGGTAACATGAATGCCGCTTTGTGTTTCAGGTTCTGATGTCCCAGTCTGTGCTGCTAGCTTTGTCTCCATTTGCTGTGGCATGCTGCCTATGTGCCGTCGGGAGTGCACTGTTACCTATTGAGACTAGAGGACGGGCCTTGTTGGTAAATCTTTTATACTTTATTTGTATCCTTACTGGATCTCCTAATCCAAGCATTCACTGAAAATAGACTTTCTGGAGGAGTTACTCTTTAACATTTATAAAATCAGATTTTAACTCTGCTAAAATACTTAGGATCACTAGAGTTTTAAAGCTGTTACAGAACATTATTTAATAAAACAGACAGAAGGCAGGTAAAAGATATAAAATCAAATTTAAAAAGCATCATATCTTGACATTTTTCTTATAAAAGACATGAAATAAGCAATTAAGCTTTATTATTATATTCCAAAGTAATAATGTTCAGATACATTTTTGTAAGTGCTAAATATATCCACACTCAGGGTTGCTAACACGATATCCTATCAAACAAGATGCACTGCTAATTTACTTAATAATATGTGCTGTTCAGATTTTATGTCTGTGGCTTGTTGTTGTATTGACAGCTAACATGTAAAGCAGTTGTATTTATTTTCCCATGGTGCACCAGCTCAGAGCTCGGCACCACCCTAGCCACTAGGACACGTAAACCAGTACACTGTTGTGCCGGTCCTAAGCTTTGATAAATAAGGAGGGTTGTGTCAGGAAGGGCAAATCAATAAGGCAGATCAAGATTCACTGTAGTGACTCTTATCAGGAGCATCTAAAAGAATTCATATTTTTTAGAGATAGTGGTCAAATCTTTGTTCCTATCATAACACATAATTGGGTTTATGTTGTATTGCTGTTGTATCCCACATCTTAGAAATATAACGAATATATATGATTGTATCTAAACTCAAAATCATCATTTTAATTGCTAGGTTAAGTTTGAATGTGATTTATAATTTTTTTGTAAACTCAGCCACTTCCCTAGTTAAACACTGAATTGAATAGATTTGAACAGCAGTTTATACCAGAATATGTTTTAAAAGAAGCATTAAGCCACCAAACCCCATTTGATTAGGGTTATGTTACTGTGAAAACATTTTTGTACTTGTACATTTTGATTTAAGTAGTAATTGTGTCTGAGAGAGCTGTTAGTTTATATTTGGCAGCGTCTGACTTTTTGGATGCTCAAATAAGCTTTACAAGTAGAAGATTTTCATGTGATGATGATGTGAAAACAGTGATAAACAGTGATTAAATAACCTCCAGATATATCCAATATATTACATACCCAGTTAGACAGGTTTTAAATCTCCCGTTTAATGCTCTTATTTAATGCATTGATTCAAACTTTTGTTTTTCTTTACAGCAAAATGAATAAAGCAGGACTGCTTATTAGGAGTTTATCATATCTACCAACAATGGAACGGAGCTTTTATGTAAATTAAAAATATCTCTTATAAAATGTCTTGAATTCTGTCTCTTTTTTGTTTGGAAAAACATCTCTGTTGTGTATCAGAAGTTGCTTTGCCAGAAAGCTAGATGGAGACATTATACAAAAACTGCCTGCAAATACTGTGTGTGCCCTGTAATCTTCTTAAGTGTCATAGTGCTTAGGTATGGTGGAATTCCAATCGATGTCCTACTTTTTCAAGCAAGTGCAGTGGAATATTTTAACACATGCAGTGGCGAATCATGAAATCTAGAAAACTCTGGTCATGATCATATTGACCACTTTATAACTGGACCTGTGTGTGTGTGTGTGTGAGAGAGAGAGAGAGTTGCACTGGTGCTTTGTTGGAGTCAGTAAGTACCAGGCGGATCTTTCTCCTGACCTTGCCAGTGAGCTAGAAGGAAGACAGAGTGCCTGTGTGTGTGTGTGTGTGTGTGTGTGCACGTGAGTGAGCCAGTGACGGAGCAGTCCCGGTTTCTGCACTGCAGTTCTCTTGCATGGTGGCGGGCTAAATGCAGATGAAGCAATAGCTGCTCAAAAAGACTGGCGGCTTGCCATTGGGAATAAGCAAAAAAAAGGAAAGACCTGAAGGTAGGTCAATGCAGTATCAAACACTGCTGACCTGACACGGTGAGTATTTCTTCGAGATATTGTGAATGTGTGTGTGTGTTTACATGTACACTGCTCCCTTTTAGAATGTTGTGTAAGTTGATTGTTTCAGATATGGGTTGGCTTTGGGGCAATGGCATTTACTGTGCCTTATAATAATTCAGCACAGAATAAAATGCCTCATGTCTGAGACTTTATTTTAAATATCACTTTCAAAAAAGTAAATACTGAATGCCTATGATTACAGCCTTTATGGTTCTCGTCAGGTTTTATAGATAAACACACGTACAAATAGTAAATAGCCTGGAATAGCTGAGCATTGACTGATCGATGGAATAACCAAAAACAGGTTAGCATCCCAAACAATGCCTAATAATTTTGCAGCTATCGTGGTCTATCTATTTACCTGATTACATTTCACATTTACTATTGCTGACATCTAATACTCAGTGATGAGGGCCATGACCATTACATGCTATCTCTGACATGTATGTAGTACCTGGCTGTAGTATCACCTGACATGAAGATCCGTATCATGGAGTCATGCACTGATCTCCAATATCCCCTGTCTCATCGTAGTACCACCGATCAGCCAGCAGAGGTTGTAATTGTAGCTGTTCCAGCCCTCTCACCTGTAAACCAGTCAATCATTTTCTGTATATGTACCTGTTCTGCCACACAAATGCATTTTTGAACATTTAGTGCAGCTACTGGATGCATCACAAAATAAAACAAAGCCTGGTAATAAAGTGGTTATACATATTCATAAAGGTACAAACTTTAGAGGCTTGCTAAGAGTCGTGACCACACCGTGGAATGAATTGGGATAACAATTTGTGCTTTCTTGACCAGTCATATACAGTAACTGCTGTTTTGACTAAATATGCACAAATTCCCACAGACGGCGACCATTGTTATAATTGAAATATTACATAAATGTTGCTTTTGTTTTAGGACGCAGGCTAAAAGTACATGTGTCCAAATGGGGATAAAAGTATTATTTTATTAACTATAGAAAAAAATTGGGAGAGTAGGTGATGAAAAAAAACTATATTTTAAAGTAGAAGAATAGTAATTTATACTGCACTGAAGTACTTTTCACTCTGAAAATGGTGTCCTAAAGAACATAGAAACTTGTGTAACATTTTGGCCCTTCATTGGTAGCCATAACAGCATTCTGTCCTCGGGGCAAACCTTCCACAATACTTTGATTATGTCTGGAAGTAAGTAGTAGTTTGTCTATGGATGTGTTAGTAAAGTCATTAAACTCTAAATATAGCCTTTTCCAATCTGTTACTAAAATGTATGTGTGTAATTCTTAATTCTAAGCATTTTATAACAGAGTAAAAGAATTCAATATTCAATATACTGTACCATAGATACCATCGATTGGACTTGCAGTGCATATACCTGTTCCTACAATATTTTTAATCCATTATGGAATTTTCTTGTGCTTAATCTGGTATTTTCTTCTATAATGTTGATTGTAATTAGCAGTAGAAAACATTGAAATTAATGAACTGTCTGGCTGTAGGATCAGAAATTGATTTTTGCTGCAGCATCAGCCACTTCAATTGAAAGCTCTTTAAGACAGCATACTGTCAATCACACTTTCTTAAATAAGAATAGCCAGATTAGACTCAAATACATTGGTTGTATTCTGAAAGGTTGGTGAATATATTATAAAATGCTATATAAAAAAGAAAAGAAAAAGCATTCATTCTATATTTTAATTGACGCGAATATGTATTAATACTTCCTATCTAAAAATAATTCTGATGTTAAGTGGCTAGACTTGTCTAGTGTAGGATTCAGTAGGTTAGCATTTCTTATTTGGTATTAGCACTGTTTCTCATTTTAGCCATGTTAGCTTAGATAATAAATGTATGAGATTTGTTTTGATGGAAAATTGTTCTGTGCAATACATTTGACACAATTTTAATCAAAATAAAAAACAGATATATATTATCCTGTAAAGTGCTGTATTTATTCAGATTTCTGTTCAGTGGTATTGTATTAGTAGGAATGAATGACCTTTAGACTCGATTATTAGTCACAACTATATGCAATGTACAAATATTATATATAATTTGTCGTAGTTTCTGAATAAGTGACGAGGTGCAGCATGAAACCAGAATAAAAAGAACTTGAGGATTTGAGGCAAACTAAACACAAAAGGGCCCTGGCTTCATTGGTTACACTCATGACAGAAACAACACAATTAACAAACGTTCATTGGTTAACAAAGTTTTTAAACACAGTCATTGACTATTACTATCTACTAATAGCTTTAATGCCTTTGACCTGTGGGAGGAAATCAACACACCTCGAAAGAACATAGAGATCGAGCAAAGGACCTTCCTTGCCACCCCATGCAATCAAACCCATGCCCTTGCTGTGGGGAATCAATATTATCTACTACAGTATCCAGTTGTTGTTTAAATTAATAGGATCATATATAAGTAATAAAGCATTTCTGATTATTTAGTCTAAAAAGAAATTCTTCTTGAATACAATATTTCTGTGTAGGTATCTTGATATTTATTAATCTAGCAGGGATGGTCTATCCCCTACCCACACTGTAGAATGTTACAATATAATATCACTGAGTGGATCGATGTGCTTGAACAATGACACAAAACTGCCATTACAAAATGCATGATCCTGTGATCAATAGTGCCAACCAGAGAAGGTATATTATGTTGCACCTCTGACAAGTGACCTGATTTCTGTTTTTTCAGGACCACTGTTATTAATTTATAGAACATTAATGATTTATTTTGCTGCCTGTCTTTGGCAATTATGTGCAACTGGATCCTATGTTGTTAGATCTATTTAGGAATCTAACCGGAAACCTTGAATTCTGGGACTTCTTTATCTTGTGAAGGTTGAACATATTATTATCTTATAAATGTTATTACTTGCATCATGTGGTCAAATCTATGTGCACCAATAACAAATTAGCTTCTTGAACATTCAACTCCAAATCATGGACATTATTATGATCTTATTCTACTTCTCTTGAAATGTCTTTTATTAAATAATGCCTAAAATTGATGTACCTGATTAAACAGAAAAGCATTTGTGATAAACACATTTAAATATCGTTCTTTTGTGTCCGCCTTAGGTGTGTTGGCATCATGGTGGAATGAGATGGGTGATGGGCAGGCGGTGGTGGAGGGGTGCCACCCCTATGCCCTCTTTGACAGGTTTGTGCAGGCGTCCACTTGCAGGGAAACACTACGGGCATTTCAAGAACTCTGCACATCGCTGAACCTGCAACCTGGAGGCAAACTGCAGTTCTACAGGACTTTGCGGTCTAAACTGCATTACTGGAAGGCCAAAGCACTGTGGGCCAAGCTGGACAAACGAGCTGGACAGAAAGAGTACCAGAGGGGTCTTGCCTGTTCAAACACTACAGTAATTCCAACACAATGAAACACAAACCACACCAGATTAGATTTTGTTTGGAGGTGAAAAAAATAAAAATACAAGATTAGTTAAAAGTTGTAAAAGGCTGACCAGCCAGCCAGTCCTTAGCCAGCCTAGCCCTTTAGCAAACTAGCCTATTTTCTTGATTAGTTCTTTATGGGTAAAGTGCTATCAGTTTAGAAAGGGGCCTGCATTCAAAAAAGCTTAAGAGTAGATCAAGCAGAGCTACTGATTTAAGTCTAGGAGCTCAGTTGCTTGGTCTAGAAGGCTTGGTGCCCTCTAATAGGCTTAATCATCTAATGCCTGCAGTTCATCCACACAATGTAATGGGTTATCTGCAATATAATGGTTGAATGTGCTAAACTGGGTAAAATGCTTAAAAATAAATATTAACACTCAATATAAATATGTGACATTTACAGTTTTACATTTTGGTGCATTATAAAATGTCTTCCTGTTTTAATATGATAATGATCAAAAATGTTTCAGAATGAGAGATTGCTAAAAGCGTTTAAAAATAATCATTTGTCCAAAGTATTTTCTCTAATCTCTGGATTTTAAAACAGTTTTTACACTGTCAGCAATAAAGTTTCTAGTAAGTTCTTGTCAATAGTTTCAAAAGTTTCTAGTAAGTTTTCTAGCTTGAAGATTTTTCATTGTGGATGTATAATAGAGCCTTCAAACTGTTATAGTGCTGGCAAATTCTTGCTCTATTAGTACATGAAATATTCATATTGGTATTTATATTGATATGTACAGTATGCCTTTAAAATACCTGTTTGTGTCTTTTATCAGTGTTTCATAATAGGTGCAGGGCCATGTGGACTGCGTACAGCTATTGAGCTTAGCTTTCTAGGTGCAAGAGTAGTACTTGTGGAAAAGAGGGATGCCTTCTCTCGCAACAATGTCCTTCATCTGTGGCCTTTTACCATCCATGATCTACGAGGGCTTGGGGCCAAAAAGTTCTATGGAAAATTCTGTGCTGGTTCAATAGATCATATTAGTAAGTTTACATCATCCGTTGTTACACTGCTGGTATGAATGGGTATGTTGAGATCTTAAGTGTACTCAAAGCTGTGACATTCTCTTGTCTGACTATTTTACAGGTATCCGTCAGTTGCAGTTAATACTGTTAAAGGTAGCCCTGCTCCTAGGGGTGGAGGTTCATGTGAATGTAGAGTTTAAAAGTCTGAGGGATCCTGAGAAGGAACAAGAGAAACAACGTATGTTTATACATAAAAATTCACATCTTATTGATAAGTCCTAGGAACTTAAGTTCAAAGGAACTTATTCACGATATTTTCCGTCTCTTTTTAAAGACTTTTTTTTACTTGGGTTTATATTTGCAGGTATTGGCTGGAGAGCTAAAGTCCATCCCACTTCTCACCCAGTGAATGAGCTAGAGTTTGATGTAGTTGTTGGAGCAGATGGCAGGAGAAACACCTTACCAGGTAACAAGTAATACCTTTACCATCATAGCAAAAATTTATATTAAACTTTGCTGGTTTGTTGGCTGCAACATTAAGTCATTGGTTGCCATGGACATGGACAAAAAGGCGCTAATGTAGCTTGTATCCAAAGTGACTTAAAGACGTGCTTTAATTATAGAAAACATTACCATTCTATACTTAAAATGGACAACAATTTTTTTGCTTTGTAAGCACAGGAAGCCAGAGATTCGATCCTCAGCTCTGCTACCAGTTATATGGGCATCCCAGCAAGAACAACTAACATTGCCTACAGCATACAAAAGAGACAACTAGTCTAATGTATGGGAAAGTCTGGAGAATAATATTGGGTTTGTGATGAGGTGTAAGGTGCTTGTGGAGAAACGTGGAAATGAGTGCGTGACTTGATTGTGAGACTAGTCTCATGCTTAAAAGTATGGTCTAGTAACAAAGGGTCATGGACTGCCTACATGAAGAAGGAAGAAACTATATTATAACGTGAACGAGTACATGTATATTGTTTATTACAGAAGAGATGGGGAAAGAGGTTGCACTTTAATGATCAAACTTTAAACATACAGTTTTAAAGTTAAAATTAAATGTAGGTTCCAGACTGATATTAAACAGCTGTACTGTGGAGTTTGTCTGTATTTTATACGCCTCATATCAGCACACACACCTTTTTCTCTCTACATGCAAATGTGCATTTTTGGACATTGTTTTAATAAATATCATATTAATCAAACCTGCATTTTTAGCAACATCAGAAGGATTATGGTTTGAAAGAAATATTTCAGCTTTCATGCTAAGTGTGCTTCTGACTGAACCACTGAACTGTGGTCACAGCTGATGCACAGAGGCACTAGATGTAATATTTGTTTCCACTTTGTTCTTAAATCTATTTTGCACAGCCAGATGTTTCACAATCCAAAATCAAAATGATAGTTCCTCAATTCTTTTGTTGCTTCTGGTTGTGTTTCTCTTGCTGATTAGTGTTTATTTAAAGTAAAAGTGAACAATATGTGCTGATATGTTACCAGTCTGTAACCAGAAATGTTATTTGCGCTAACAGGTTTTCGCAGAAAAGAGTTTCGGGGAAAGTTGGCCATTGCAATTACGGCAAATTTCATCAACCGTAACACCACAGCAGAAGCCAAAGTTGAAGAGATCAGTGGGGTGGCCTTTATCTTTAACCAGAGGTTCTTCCAGGAGCTTCGTAGTGACACAGGTAACATTCAGACTATATGTATTAAACTTTTGTATTTACTATTACTCTTTGTCTGTAAAAGAAAATCCATCCATCCATCCATTACATCCATTATGTAGTGTTACCACCACCTAATCTTATTTGGTTTGTTTGCACTGATGCCTCCCAGCATGAAGGCTTTCTGTGTGGAGTTTGTATGTTCTCCTCATGCATGCCTGCGATTCCCTTTGGGTTTACTCCGGCTTCCTCTTTGCATGATATGTCCTTGGTCGAGTGGAAATGTGAAATTGTCCCATCGATACAAAGTTCCCCCAGAGCACTGTGGGTTGGAGAAAGACCTGACAACCTACTCCATAAAAACATAAACAAACTCTTAGGGGGTTAGTAGCTGATACGACTAGACACATTAAAAAAAATCTTAATTAGGATCACGTTGGGAAACACACTGGGCGATTACACTAAATTACGATTACACACCCAAAGAGGTCACCAGTCTATTGCAAGCTACAGGGACGAATACACACGTACACACAAGGACAATTTCAGTTTATCCAATTAACCTTGCTGCATGTCTTTGGACTGTGGAAGAAACCGGAGAACCCGGAGGAAACCCACGCTGTTTTTGTGAGTGTCATGTTGGCTTGGCACCACGATGCACAAACAGGCTATATGAATAGGATGGTCACCCAGCATAAAACCATGCAGACCAATGCATCTCCTATGGCGACCCCTAATGGGAGCAGCCAAAAGGGTCACATTTTTGTCTGTGTTTTGTTCCACCTTGAAGACAAAGCAAGAAGCACTGCTTGGACACAGATAAATTGGAGGTCATCACAAAGCCGTGCATTTAATTCTAGTACATATTTAGGGCACACAGGTGTCATAATCATCAGTTAGATACATGTGAATTGATTATTTGTCTTGTAATTGGTTTAACTTAATGGGTATTATAGATTTAAAACAAAATCTAAATATATAATATAAAATATCAATATAAAGCATGTTCTTAATCAGGCATGCAGATAGGAAAAGGCAAATAGGGCTAGTCAGTGCTCACTTATTTGTACTTCAATGAGGCTATCCATTCATTTTGTTATTATGTCTTTAATCTTATCTCTTTTAGGCATTGACCTAGAGAACATCGTCTACTACAAGGATGACACCCATTACTTTGTCATGACAGCGAAGAAACAGAGTCTGCTGAAAAAAGGAGTCATCCTGCGTGTGAGTTCTCATGTACCACTAAGTGTGTGAATGAGAGTGTTTCAATCAGTTTGAATATATTTATCCTAATTTTGCTATTCACTTTCATGTAGGACTATGCAGACACAGAGCTATTGCTCTCTCGCAGTAATGTGGACCAGAATGCACTGCTGTTATATGCACGAGAGGCCGCAAACTTCTCCACCAACCACCAACTTCCAACGCTAGACTTCGCCATGAACCACTATGGGCAGCCAGATGTGGCAATGTTTGATTTCACCTGCATGTATGCCTCGGAGAATGCGGCCCTTGTTCGTCAGAGGCGAGGTCATGGTCTGTTGGTTGCTCTGGTGGGGGACAGTCTGCTGGAGGTGAGAAGGACTGTTTTTCTTTTTTTAGAACACAATTACATGAAAAGTGACCGAGCTGTTCTTGCATCAGCTATTACATTGTCATATACTATGGTCTCTGGTAGTGCAGTGTAATTTACTTCTATTCTATTGAGTCCCAACCTTTCTAGTCCAGACCTGGGCAAATTACAGCCCATGGGCCACATACGGCGCTTTGGGCATCCCTGTTTGGCCAGTGGTATGTCAGAAAACCTGAACACAAATGAACGTTTATTTATGCTGTGCATGCAATACAGTTTTGTTGCTTTTATTTTTAAAAACCATTATATGTACTATTATAAATGAAACAGTGATGTAATGATTGGTTTAATTTAAACATGTTATTCTTAGAGGAGTCATTTTAAATTAAACTAATATTTAAATTTCAAAAATTCATATTTAGCAGAATTTAGGTTAGCTCCACACTACGTTCAGTTTTATAAAAGTTTACTTTAGTCTCTTAACACTAGATGTTAGATGCTTAACAGTAGTCATTTTACTGTTACATTTACAGTAGTACATTTTACATTTTACAGTAGCCTTTTATTTTACTGATTTATGTTTCTTTGCATTATATCACATTCCACAACTGTTTTGAAAAGTCAACTAGCATGCCAAAGCTATTACAAACGCAGAAATACCATGTGGTTTAAATATATTTTGTTCCTGTATGCTATATTGCAACCAGCCTTTTGCTTTGGGTTGTCATTTTCCCACATTTTCAGAGTAGGATGATCTCAGCAGATGTGGCTAAGAGGCTAGATTTGCTAGTACTGGCTTGTTAAACACTTCACAGTTCTTGTAAAGAAAAATAAATTCATATATTTTGAATAAATATACATTGGATAAAGAATAAATGCATATCTTTTGTTATTTGTCCAATAAGTCTTAGCTCAATATTCAATATGTGTTCATGCTGTAAACATTTTACATTTGCCTTCATCTAAAGCTTGTTAGAATTATGACTGAACACAATTCTGAACAATTACGAACACAATCCTGAACAATTACGCTTTTGGGGTTTTGCTCAGTCCTGCCCAACAGTGGCTATGTGATGGTAGTGGAGTTTGAACCAGCAACTTCTGGTTACTGGTCATGTACTAGAACCATTAAGCAATCACTGCATTATGGATAGGGACTATTGGACATTACTTTCATCAACTGTATTAGACATGCTCAGTAATTTCTGCTTTCTAGTTAATTTGAAATACAGCTTTTTATTTCACATAAGATAGTTTCAGGTTGCATTGCTTTGTTAGTGGACAATCATGCTCTTCTGAAAGTACGCCGGAGTCCGTGAAGCTATGTTGTTTCCCCAGATTTATTCTGAATCTTTTCACAATATTATGTATCGTGTATGCTGAAAGATCAATGTCAATTTACAATCCTGCATTTTTAAACTAAATAGTTTTGCAGTGCTTTTACTTTTGCTTTTATCATGCTACATTTTAAGGGTTGAATGTAGTTTATCTAATTCCAAAAAGTGTATGTATTTAATAAAGTGCAATGAAGTTGTACTTTTAAAACATTTACTTAGCTGGGTATTTGGGGCAGTTAAATTAGGATTTTTTAATGTGTACAATGTGACCTAACTGTCCTAAAATTCATTTCTAAAAATTGAATGCATTTGTGTTGTGAAATTATTAAATGAAAGCTCTTCACTGTGCTTCTCTAGCCCTTCTGGCCAATGGGGACGGGGATTGCTAGGGGTTTTCTGGCTGCTATGGACACAGCATGGATGGTTCGCAGCTGGGGAAAGGGCACTACACCGTTAGAAGTGCTGGCTGAGAGGTAGAAACTAGCTTTTAATCTTTTAAAGCGTACTAAAGCATGTCTTTTTAATTAATTGTGTTTAACTTTTAGGGAGAGTGTGTATCGGTTACTGCCTCAAACCACGCCAGAGAACGTCAGCAAGAACTTCAGTCAGTATAGCTTAGATCCTGCCACCCGTTACCCTAACCTTAACACACAGGTTATTAATGCTGCTCAGGTGGGTTATGCAAAATATAAGATAAACCTTTATTAGTCCCATAATGTGAAAATATTAGTGCTTGCTATGTTTCTAGACTTGTTTAATAAATCAGTTATTATTTATTAATCCATCTATTCCGTGTAACTCCTTGTTAGATTGATTTCATTTGAATGACAATAACAATGGTCTCACACAGGTGTGGCACCTCATAGACACAGATGAAGGGCCAGTTTTAGGAACGCTTACGGGTCTGTCTCCAGCATCAAAACCTCCACACCAAGGTGAGCTAAAACCATGTTATAAGATAAAATAAATAAAACAATGTGGTGCATTATATTTTGCTAGCATGTCAGTGGTGGGATTTAGAATTGTCATCTGTGTCGTCTGATGGCCCACAGCTGGCACAGATGGCACAACATCATCCAAAATTGGTCACTATTTTGCTGGGTCAAACCCCTAGAACACGATGTCTGTGAAATGTGTGTGTATATATATATATATATACGCACACACACACACACACACACACACACACACACACACACACACACATATATATTATATATTATACTATTTTTAAATATTTGTATTTGCCCCCCTTCCTGATTTTTTTTATACTTTTCCAACTTTCACACATATTTTAGTGCAACAAACAATCTTAAAAAAAATTGCTAAAGATTGCACAAGTAAACACAAAATACAGTGTATAAATGAAAGTTTTTATTATAAAGGAAAAATATTTGTTATCAAAGTTAAATTAAACACCAAAAATCGACAAGCATAATGAGCATAAACATTTATTTTAAATTTATTAGTAAACAAATACATTTATACAGAATTTTATGACAATTAAAATAGTATTAAATATCTTATTAGACATAATTTCTTTCTAATAGTTTTACTTGGAAAAAGTAGCGAAAGAGCAAATGTGATAAAGCAAAACCATCCTTTACAACAGACACCAATCTCACTGTAAATTGACTAAAAATGACATGAAAATTTCACAAACATATGTCACAATAACTCATGAGAAAGTTTATAAACAAGCACAGAACCATGTCTAAACAGATTACATAAGTAATGAGTGTTATATGGGAGCTAAGGGACTAGTGATAAAAGTGAAAATGTTATATGTTATGGAGTAACATGGTATAGTCATGGAGTTTATTTTACTTCGTAATTATAAATGCAGAGAGTATTGTTTTCTTAAAAATGAACAGTGTTGTGTGGTCAAACACAGCCATAAATTATAAACTAAAATAAACTGATAATTATAAAGTGGTCTCTCTTTTTCTTTCATGGCTGCATATATTCTCCTTTTTTAGACAGTCGTCAATATATTAAGTAAATGTAATACTTTGTGTGTGTGTGTGTGTGTGTGTGTGTGCGTGCGTGCGTGCGTGCGTGCGTGTGTGTGTGTGTGTTCACATTAAGAATCCACAGCTCGTTCAAGTAAACTGCTAGGTTGGTGTCAGCAGCAGACCAAAGACTACACCAGTGTATGTGTGACTGACCTCACAACATCCTGGAGAAGTGGACTAGCTCTTTGTGCTCTCATTCATAGATACCGGCCAGACCTCATGTGAGTTTACACACCTGTGTGTTGCTTGTCAGTAATTTTTTGATAAAAAATTTCAATGTGTAAATTTACTGTTTTGATTGGATGTAGTGATTTTGAGACGTTGGATGAGACTGAGGCTGAACTGAATAACCAGCTTGCTTTGGACATGGCTGAACAAGAGTTGGGCATCTCCCCAATCATGACAGGCCAGGAGATGAGTGAGCTGGATGAGAGTGACTCCCTATGCATGGTCATGTATCTCAGTCAAGTTCACGACCTTTTTAAAGACACAATACCACCCAGTGGTAAGGGTAATATTTTACTTCTGCTTATAATTACAGTAGTAGTGGTCCTTACTGTCCATTGTTCTATTTTTTGAGGAGACATTTCATGGGAACCCAAGTTGAAACCATTTTGCTGTAGCATAACAATACTACTCACTGAGCCACCCAGCTTTAACCAGTACTTACTGGTGGTGCAATACATGGCTTTTTGGCCAGCCTGTGTATATCTGATTTGCGTAATATAAAACATTTGTTATTTAGCCCATTCAATCATTGTTGATTCTTGGTAATGTGATGAATAACATCTCTTCTCTTCTCTTCATGAGTTCTCTTTATGTTGCCAGTCCATCTTATAGCAGATTGGCCTCTTCTTCATTTACGTAGCTTTAATATTTCTGCTTGACTTTTGACTTCTGGCTTCTTCCTCCATTCAGTTCACTTTGCAGTTCACTAGCCATGCCGGTGTTAGATTAAGGCCAATTTCCAGACAACTGTTATTTTCTTTTTTATCTTTTTTTTTAGATAGTCTAAGTCCTGAAGAGAGAGCTGCTCTGATCTCCAGTACTAAGTCTCCTATGAGTTTGCTTAACAGGCTGGGACAGAGTCTGTCTCGCAAACGCAACACTAAGGTACACCACAAATTATATGCTCAGTGCTATGTAAAGCCAAATTATTTATTGAGACCTAAATAAAATCAATTGTATGTTAAATTAATCATAACTTATGTTGAATAATTATATCTACCTGGAATAAATGTGCTGCTGTTCACTAAGTGAGGTTCATCAAGATTTGCTTGTCTTTATATTTATGAATAGAAGTGGTCTGTACATAACCCTGATCTTATTTCATCAATTTACGATTATGAAATAAATGCAATTTTAATGCAATTTTCTTTAGCCAGTAATTCTTTAAAGGAGTAAAATCTGTAACAATATATTAATTATATGTTAATTGTAGGAGAAGAAAGAAAAGGCTGATGATGCAGTTGGAAAAAGAAGACGAACAAGCCAATCAGGCCAGGTAGAACATTTTTCTGCTGCTTAACTCTTAGTTAAAACATATTTCACATGAACATAAATCTGTCTGACCAATTATAACCATAATAGGAGGATATTTCACCAGATGTACATGAACAACACACACCACCGCTGTCTCCTGATTCCGATACAAGCACAGCGTCACTTTTTGGGAGGAACCAAAGCCGAGTTAAGTCATTGGCATCCCAGCTACAGGCCAAGTTTGAAGAAAATGCACCCTCACCATCAGCCACTGCTGTTCGGAGACTGGTATGTGTTTGAATGTTTAGTCTAGTTTACCTTTACTACTGTCTACTGGAGTTTAGTAAATTCTAATGTGTGCTTTACAGCTGCCAACAATGACTGTAAGACATCCCCTTGCTGCTGAATATATTCAACCCAGTAACAGGTGTTGTTGTGAACTTGGGACTTTCTGTGCAGAGCATGTTCTCCCCGTGTCAGCGTGGGTTTACTCCGGGTACTCCGGTTTCCTCCCACAGTCCAAAAACATGCACTCGGTTGATCGGAAATGTGAAATTGTCCAGTAGTCTCACAAGTTCCCACCACTTACTGGTGGTTTTTGTTAGGAAGAGCATCCGGACGGAAAATTCTGCTCCAAACATTAACGTCTTACCCCAGGAACTGGGAAAACGGATGATAAACGAATAGAGAGAGAGAGTAACAGGTGTTGTGAGATAATCAGTATTATTCACTTCACCTGTCAGTGGTCATAATGTTATTCCTGGTCAGTTTTTTAATGCAAAGAGAAAGGTGACATGGTCTCCTCACAGGTTCAATTTTTCGGGTCAGCCGGAGACTTTCTTTGTGGAGTTTGCATGTTTTTCCCGTGTCTGCATGGGTTTACTCTGGGTAATCCAGTTTCCTCCCACATTCCAAAAACATGGCAAAGGCAAATTGAATTGAATTATCATTTATCGTTTTTTGAGACGAATGACCGTTTCCTGTCATGGATGACCTAGAGTTTAAAACATGACATTAAAATGCTCAATAAACAAATAAATAATGGATAACAATGCAATAATACACAAAACGCTATCTTTTGTAAGACATTTTATAATTTTTAAATTTTTTATTAAATTTAATTAATTAATTTCCAGCCTTAAATGGTGGGGCTTGATCCATCCACTTGTTGTTCAGTCACTTTTAAGCAACAGCTGCCGGCGTTCCCAGCGAGTAATGAATTCATGCAAACTTATTAAGTAACATATCAAATTTTTATGTCAAGTGTTATCTGTCTGCATGTCTTATGGTAGAAGTACATTAAGATGTACACAGGAGGAGTAAGCTCACTGGCTGAACAGATAGCCAATCGGCTTCTGAGTCAGCACGCACAACTCAAGCCACCTCTTGACAAACAGGAACTGGTAAGCTCTATCGAGCAGGCATAAGAATGTATTTAATACTTGGTGTGTCTAAACCAGCTATCCAATCTTAGAACTAGTATTTAATACTCACACTTGTGTGTTTGTGTGTGTGTACCCCAGTGTATACGGTTGTGGCCAAGAGTTTGAAGAATGACAACTCATTCTTGTCTAATCAGCCGATCACAGGTTCTGGGTTGAAATGTCATGTTCATGGCCAGGAAAGTCTCCAGACCAAAAAACATTTGATCCCTAAAAAGATGGTAAACAAACTGATCAACTCTAAGCACTGATTAGGCAAGAATGGGTTGCCATCATTCCACATTTTGCCCAAAAGCTGATATCTGTTAAGCTTAATATGTAAATATTAAGTATTTGATTAAACTGGATATAACTGTCAAGAAAAAGCATACATATGAGCAAAACACAAGAGATGTGTACAATTGTAGTTAATTACACCATAGAAACATCTAAACTTGGTCTAAACATTTTGGCCACGACTGTATGTCAAGCAGCTAACACTGACTAACACCGAGTATATGTGATACCATGCGTGTAGATAGTTAGTAGTAGTAGTAGTAGATAGTAGTTACCTACGCTCCAGTTCTACACCAGTTTTCTGAACTACAGTGATTTTAGCAGCAGGTTTGATGATTATTAAACACTTTTTAATTTGGACAATGATATACAATAATTATGATTATTGTTATTTTAGAGGTTGCATTGTATTCTTTCAGTGAATGCGACAAGAAGCCAGAAGAAAATCAAAAGTAGCCAACTTAAAATCCTTTGTACATTATTTTAAACTGTGTTCCAATGTTTTTATAACCACGTGCAGGGATCTCAGAGAAAGGAATTTCCGGTAAGCGTCGGTGGCAGTGACATCTGTCATTTCTGTAACCGCCGTGTCTATATAATGGAGAGACTGAGCGCTGAAGCCAAGTTCTTCCACAGAAGCTGCTTCCAGTGTGACCACTGTAGCTCTTCACTACATCTTTCCAATTATGCCTACGATGAGCAACAAGGTGTGTATGTTATTCTGTCAGTCAGTCAGTCACACACGCACGCACACACACACGCACGCACGCACGCACACACGCACGTACATTAAATATTGTTTGAAGTCATAGTCCTGATTACAATGTAAATGTATTCGCTGTGGGATGAATAAAGAATTACTTTAAGTTTTAAGCACATACTTAATATTTCAGACTTTTATTAAGGATCAATTGAAAAATACTAAAATTAACACGCACACACACACGCACACACACACACACACACACACACACACACACACACAAACTTTAGGAAGGTTCTTGTGAAGTTTCTTTTTTACATTTTCATTAAATGTGGACATATATTTTCAAGTTAAACTATAAAATTTATTTCTGTTTGTTAATTTCATTTGTTTTAATCACCTATTTTTCCTCCAAATGTGATTTCACTTTGACATTGTTATCATGTTAAAATATGTTGTCTTGAGGAGAAAACATCGGACAAACTAATTGGCCAATAGAAAATATTGTGTCTTCTTTTGAAACTTCTGGCACATTTATTGTCATGCTTTCCTATTAAGATTGATTGATGTTTGCTGTGCAAGTTGGGTGGAATGGTGACGTTCTGGATTCAGGTCCAGTTCTTTTTTTGTATGGAGTTTGCATGTTCTCTTCATGCTGCATTGGGTTCCCTCTGTTCTGGTTTCCTTATACAGCCCAAAAACATGCCACCAGGTTATTTGGAGACACTGACTTGTTCTGTCGGTACCTAACCACATCTACATTTTACATTTTCAACATTTAGCAGACATTTTCAACATTTAGCAGACGTCTTTATCCAAAGCGACTTACAGATACAGTGGAACATAATTTTATTGATTAAGGGGCCTTAAAAGGTTGCGGTAGTGGAGCTTGACCCACATGCACAAACCAGTGTACTGTAGTGCTGGTCCCAAGCCCAGATGAATAGGAATGTTGTGTCAGGATGGACAAAAGCCAGTCAGTAGTCTGGAGCACGAGCTGCTGTAGCTGTTTGCTGTACTATTGTTAGCAATGAATTTTTTTTAGGTCAGACTCTTTAATACTCTTAATCATATTGGATCTATATGTACTTGGTTTGGATGTTGTTATTGTATAAACTGTTAAACTATTGTATATATGTGTATAATTGACACTTTTCGTTGTAGATTATAATCACTGGCGGCAAAACTTGATACTTTCAGAAGAATTGCTCTGTTGTTTTTCTTCATTGGCCCTCAGGTTTAATGTTGAGTGAATGAACAGTGAGCGTTCTGTTAGTAAAAGTAACACTTTAATGAATCCATTTTGTAAAATATCAACCAGAACCCTTGGCAACAAACGTTTTAGATACGTTATTGAAGTTGATGCTTTCTAATCACATGAGCATTGGAATTTGAAAGTTTAAAAATAAGCGATATGTGCAGCCAATTGTCTCTGATTTGAAATCAAACTTTTTCACACTCAACATCAAACGTTATGATCTGTATTCATTTTGGGTAGGAAAGTTCTACTGTAAGCAGCACTACAGCTACAGAATGGCAGTGATGGCTCAGAGGAAGACACCAGCTCCAGTCATAGCATCTCATCCTACACAGGTACAGTTTTGACATTTCTCTAATGATTGGGTGTATTTTGGTTCAACCAAACCTGATTTACATTTAACATGTACTCCAAGATATGTTTGTCATCATATTAGGTACTGGTACATCCGCCAAATAAAAGTATAATGTAAGTTTGTTATTAATTATTAATTGTAACACAACTGCTGCAATTAATACTATTTTATCTGGAAACGTTTAACACAAAGATGTATTTGCTGTGTCAGTATTCTTGAATAATAATGATGAATAAATATGTCCTAAAGAACATATAACATACACAACCTTAGTTTACACGAAGAAACCTCCTAAAGGGATCTTTCTATCTATCTATCTATCTGTCTATCTGTCTATCTGTCTGTCTGTCTGTCTGTCTGTCTATCTAATATATCTAATATATCTATCTATCTATCTAATATATCTATCTATCTAGCTACCTAATATATCTAATATATCTAATATACAGTGGGTTGCAAAAGTATTCATACCCCTTGAACTTTTCCATATTTTGTCACATTACAACCACAAACATAAA
>JAOUQU010445395.1:0-19528 GCA_028566735.1 Ammoglanis amapaensis | reverse complement strand
CAACTTTTGAAAATAATTTAATCAATTGAGTGTTATGTTGTCATATGACCACTAGGTGGTACGGGCAGTGTCTCCATTTGAGGCCAAAGAGTAAACAATTTTAAAAAATGAGGTAGAACGGTGCAGAGAACCAGAAATGTAACGTCCTCATATGACGATGCAGGGTCTCTAGAGGTTAAAGGTGAACTGGAACTTTCTGGTGGATCCCAGTTTAGGAGAACAGAGTAACCATCAGGGGTCACCGTGCGCCTCCGGGAAAATCTTGTTTGTTATTTACGTCCCGACATTGTAATCACATGATCATGAGAAACTGTTGTGATTTTATTTGTTGTTGTTGTTGTTTTCCCAGGTTTTGCTCCAGGCGCAGAAAGAACTGCTGGATTACAACGGACTGGGAATCAGTGTCCTCGGTGTGTAACGTTCTGACGTAGATTTGAAATGTTTTGCTCTTCCTGTGTGCCGTTCCTCATCCTCATGACTCTTCATCTTTGCTTGTAGAGATGAGCCACAGAACGTCCGACTTCGCCCACATCTTAAACTGCACTGAAGCTCTGCTCCGGGATTTAATGTGAGTTTTCAGCGCAGGGTTTAGTGTGTTAGCCAACATCTTTACTGACATCACAACATTCATGCACACGAACGAACAATAACAGCTTTTTAAACATTTATTTCTGTATGTCTGTATATAGCACCTGTGTGCCTGTACAACATAAATACAATAATCGTAAGGAACTATAATATATGTAATTACAAACATGTTAGTAGAATTGTCATCAATGATTGCAAATATAAAAACAATGAAATTAGTTCTGTGTTATTAAAGTAATGGGTTTTAGTTGTGATGGATGGAACTAAACAATGAAATAAACAATCAGATCCTTAATATTCCACTAAGCCTGGACTAAGCCTGGATCCGCTCACACAGATCTCCTCTGTTTTCTGTTTCCTCTTAAGGAAGATTCCAGAAAACTACAAGGTCTTGTTCCTTCAGGGTGGCGGATCGGGCCAGTTCAGCGCCGTCCCTCTGAATCTGATTGGCCTGAAGGAGGGTGGTAGTGCGGATTATATCGTGACAGGGGCGTGGTCCTCGAAGGCTGCGAAAGAGGCGGAGAAGTACGGCAGAGTCAACGTGGTTCACCCCAGACTGGACGGATACACCAGTAAGTTGTAAACGTCATCATTTCCTGTTCACTCGAGGTGAGTGGTGGAGGAATACAGCAGGCGCAGAGGGTTCCGACGTCGCACCACGTGTACACTAGTCATTAAACAGGTTGTTCAGGGGAATTTAATATATTTAAAAAGTACTTGGAGAGCACTTTGGATGGCATTTTGTGCCCAGGTATCCCAGATGGCAGCACCTGGAGCCTCGATCCTTCAGCATCTTATCTTTACTACTGCTGCAACGAGACGGTCCACGGGGTCGAATTCAACTTCATCCCCGACACCAAAGACGTGGTCCTGGTCAGCGACATGTCGTCCAACTTCCTGGCTCGAGAAGTGGACGTCTCGAAGGTGGGTCAGGCTTTCCCTGTGATGTTTCTCTTTCTTAACTGGTGATAAATTGTGTTGTACTTTTGTCTGGGTCTCAGTTTGGGTTGATATTTGCGGGCGCTCAGAAGAATGTGGGCTGTGCAGGAGTCACGGTCGTGATCGTCCGGCAGGATCTGCTGGGGAAAGCTTTAAAAGAGTGTCCAGTTGTGTTTGATTACCAAGTGCAGGCTGAAAATAATTCACTATACAACACGCCGTCGTGCTACAGGTGAGCTCACAGATGCACTTTTACTGCTATGAAGGATGTTTGAAGTTGAACACGAGTTGAACATTGTAGCCTTGTGTTTATTATTATTGGTTAATAATTCAGATATCATTTTTATTTCCCTTTTCCAGCATCTACATTATGAAACTGGTTTTGGAATGGATCAAGAACAGCGGCGGCACCGAGGCCATGGAAAAACTGAGCAAACAAAAGTCGGCTTTGATTTACAATGTCATCGACGCTTCCAGTGGCTTCTACTCGTCAGTAATCAAACCTGTCCATCATTCAGATAATATTATTAATCTCCAATAAATGGAATAAAATTGGGAATCTGTTTTTTTTTTTTTACAAGGATATATACTGTGTCGTTTCTGCACTTTTCCTCAGATGCTCCGTCGATGTCGACTGTCGTAGTCGCGTGAACATTCCGTTTCGCATCGGCGGGAGAGACGGCGACGATACCCTGGAGAAGCAGTTTCTGGACGGCGCTTCCAAGCGAGGAATGATCTCGTTAAAGGGACACAGGTACTGTTCATCCTGTTCAAAATCAATCCAATCACATACAGCGCCATCAATAGTGTAACGGGCTGTAAGATAAGTAAAGATTATACAGACTTGTACAGAAAACTTGTATATAATAGTATATAAAAATAAAACAATTTAAAGTTCTACAAAGTTTATGTGACTGCATTAGATCAATTGATGCATAAATAAATGTTGTCAGTGATTGTGTATCATTTAGTTTTAATGTTTGTGTATTTTCCTGCAGATCTGTTGGTGGAATACGAGTGTCTCTGTATAATGCAGTGACTCTGGAGGACACTCAAACTCTCGCTGCTTATATGAAGGAATTTCTCAAAGACCATCAGCCAGAATAACTGAAATCAAGAACTACTAGTCATACTACAGATAACCTGTTACAAACTAATTGGACCAACCACTAACTGCTTTACTACTAATAGTTACTGACTGTAGACATGATTGCTGCGTTGTTGTGAGTAGATGAGGTTGTCTTTTTGTTGTTGTTGCTTATATCCGTTCATTTGTGTATTAACTTTTATGTAAGTGCTTCATTATGAATTCATTACATCAGTAAAAAGGAAATAACTTCATATCATATTAAAACTTGACTCCTGTAATATTTTTGAATCCAATCAATTGGATATTTTCTCCATTGAAACCTTAATGTCAGTTCGATGATCTATTTTGGTTTAATCATATTTCAAGTAAGCTTCAAGTAAGTTGTGCAATGCAAGCAGGTAAGAAATATTTAGAATTGTCACATCTGGAACATCAGCTCGTTATAATAATAGCACTTGATCTGTTGGGGTGTAACAGTGCACCACAAGTTAGTTAAGAATCGTGTTATTCAAATCAGTATTTGTTTTAGACATTCACCTAAATATGCAGTAATGTTTAATAACCACCAGGTGGTAGTAATACAATGACATGCATGTAGTAATACTTAATAACCACCATGTGGCAGTAGTACAATAATGTCTATGTATAAATATTCAATATACAATGGGCTTTAATTCTGTAAATCCAATTTCCAATTCCTACAAAATATTTGTCAATGATATTTGTCAATTTTTTTAAATTAGGTGTACAAAAGAGACGACACATAAATTTTTTTTACAGTTTGCACATTTAGTTCAAGTCATAAATTATTGCAATAATAAAAATATTGTTTTTCTTTGGATTTTCTATTCTGTTCAATTTTAATTCATTACCTACGTAATAACGACACGGATACGTAATAAACAGTTTTATAAATATTATATTATAAATCACATTTGATCAGGGATTGTTTGGAAGCTGAAGATAATCTGAATGCTGCTGCTGACCATGTGCATTCTTTAATGATTCGATTTACTTACACTATACAGATTCTTTATAGGGTACTTTTGTAATCATTAGAATTAATAAAACACGTCGGACGTTTGTGTTAAAATGAAAGCTGCATATATGCCAACGTGGAACATAAAAAGATTTCAGCAGCACCCTGAGAATTGCACGTCACAATTATACACGAAGTATCTATACATCTACAATATTTTATGTCGTGTTTCTAAATGGTTAGACACATTAATGCTTTTGCAAACTGCACACAAGTGCAGCCCTGACAGCCCTTCCCCGAAACAAACAAACAAACAAACAAACAAACCAAACAAACCTAGTGATTCTCGGGTCGTTAAAGCCTTTACCAGTTCTCTTGCACAAGAGCTTGCGTGACTTCATTGCCCAACTCAGCTGTCACTCAAACGATCAGCCAATCGCACAGGACCTCGGACTGTGTGGGCGGTCCATGGTGGCCTGGTGTTTACATCCAGACTACGGAGAACTTTCTACCAGACAGCATGTCCGCGTCTATAGTCCGGGCGACTGTTAAAGCCGTGAGCAGGAGGAAGATTCTCTCCACGAGAGCCGCACTGACGCTGGTGAGTCGTCGAATTAATCGTCTAATTAACCGAAGAACGAAGCCGTTATCTGAAGTGAAAGGGCGGACGTTATCGCTATCTGGCTGCTATTAGCCATGCTAGCTAACTTCACCCAAGTTCTGACGTTTGTTGACCCGTTAGCATGTTGCTAACCGTCCCTGTCAGATATTATAATAAACATATATATGACTGTTAATATCGTGTTTGTATATTATATATATATTTTACGTTAGTAGTAACTAGCTAATATAGCCAGCGCACTGTGACCTTAGCTTCTAAAATTCTTTCGATTCTTTTCAGCCAAACTTGCTTTAACCACATTTAAAATTTCAACATTAATATATAAGCGTTTCGTGTTGTTAATAAAATGTATTGCTTTTTTGTGTCATGTTTTATACTCGATCACATTGTACAGTATTCGATTTAAGCGTTGAGCAGTTTTGTATGCGCTGCGACAGCGACATCTTTTGGTTAAAATCAGTAAAGCAGGTACTACAGGTTCAGTAGGTAGGAATTTTGTACACTTTTATATATTAAATTAAAAGCACATACACACACACCTCTGAGAAAGTTGAACATTATTTCCATTTTATAATGTTTCATAATCCATATTGCACTACTTTGTGGTTCTGTTCATCAATGTTTGCATTCGTTTGTGACTGATACATGTCTCTGCTTTCTTCATCAGACGCCATCGGCTGTGAATCAAGTCAAGCTGCTCTTACAGAACAGACCGGATTATGTAAGGATCCTTCAGCTCGGCGTACGGATTGTTAGAAACGTTTGCTGATGATGGACTACTTTGTTTATCCTTTACGTTTTGTTTGTTCTGTGTAGGTTGGACTCCGGGTTGGTGTACGGACGAGAGGATGCAATGGCCTTACCTACACCCTAGACTACACAAAAGAGAAGGACAAATTGGATGAAGAGGTGTCACAGGACGGTGTGTAATGGGTTAATAACTAAACAGTGAACATGTATATACAGTAGTGCTGTATTTCCAGTCAAATCGAAGGTTACGCTCACAACGGTGTTGGATCTGTCGTTTGCCATCGTTGATCGACTGAATATTTTAATCGTGTTTTCCATTTCAGGTGTTCGTATTTTTATAGAGAAGAAGGCTCAGCTGACCTTGTTGGGCACAGAGATGGATTTTGTACAGTCGAAGCTCTCTAGTGAGTTCGTCTTCCACAATCCCAACATCAAAGGGACGTGTGGCTGCGGCGAGAGCTTTAATATCTGAAGAACACTGCATTTCTCTTTTTAAATATTTCTGCTGCAAATACGCACACTGTGTAAGAGGCGCTGCCAAAACACGATAATATAAAATACTTGTACAGTAAAACAGAGGCACTGATCATCAGTAGCCCCATTTACCTCTTTGAAACGGCACCATTAACAGATTCAAGGTTTGGTGGCTTGTATTCGGTGCTGTTTTAATTTTGTGTTATTTATTTGTTTGATTTTTAAAGGGTGAAAAAACGACTTTGGCTGTACATTCAGTTCTTAAGATTTTGTTGATGTTTTCAACACGTCCACGATGTCTGTAAATAAATAAATATAAGCCTCATGGGAAAGCTTAGAACACGTCCACCCAGTATCCCAGCATCTTGGTTGTTCGATAGTAATAACTATTATAAGCTCTGGATAGTGTGCCATAGAAGTGAAACCAGTGGAAGAGGTCTGTGTCGATGCAGTTGGTGTTAAAATCATGGTTGTAATAAAAGGATATGTATATACTTACAGCAAAAGATTGTCTTTTAACGCACAATAAATATACAGTTATGCATAAATGTTGTCTGTTTTATTCTAATTTGAATCATTCAAAACTTATGTTCTTCCTCTGCCCAGGTGGGTTTCCTCCGGGAGCTCAGGTTTACTCCCACAGTCCAAAAACCCACCTGGGCTCGCTCAGGGAGAACATACCACTCCACACAGAAAGGACCTTTCTGGGGTACATTTATAGTAGTTTATATCTTATAACAAAGCCATAAAAATAAGTTTTGGGGGTTTGTTGTTGTCCAGTTGTTGGAACTGAGGTAAATAAGAGATAATTGAGTTTATTTAATATAAATTTGTGTCATAAATGCCACCAAAAGTGTAAAGCTTGACATTAAAACAATAATAAACACGTTAGCATTGTGTGTCGCTAAGCACCTCAACTAGTCGATCAATTAAAGGTGTCAGTTCTCAAAAAAACATATAATAAAAATTATCTGTTCTTTAGATGGAAGATTATTTTAGGAAAAAAGTTAAAATTTGTGTTAAAACTGGTGCCGTGTTGTTAATTATCTTCAAAAAACGTAATAAACTGGCGTTATGGGAAACGTTCCAAATACCGTGGTGCCTCATACAGTTACACACTATACCGGATGTAGAATAACAGTACTTGCACCCTTTCTAGTGCCCTTCACTACTCATTCAGGACGCGCCCTCCAGTTCCTCCGGCTGTGCGGCTCCCTGAGGCACATGTCCATGGTAACGTGCACGCGGGGCGGCCAGCGCGCTAAGGTACCCGGGAAAAAGGCTCCTCTTCCCCCCGCCCCGCCCCTCGCCGCTCCCGGGGTCCCGGGTGTCCGGGGCCACAGCCGGAGGAGAAAGACTCGGAACCTGCCGCAGCACTCGCAGCCATGTCCGCTTTAAGCGACTCCGGGTATGAAGAGGAGCTCCAGAGTCCTTCTCCATCCCGGCAGGACTCACCGAGGGGGACCGAAGATCCGGAGCAAAGACCCGCAGCGGGGTGGCAACACAGAGACGAGACCTTCAACATCCAGAGAAACTGCGAGGAAGACTTCCAAAGCTCCCGGTGTCTGGCTCATCAACCTCAGGTAAATCCTCCTCCTCCTCCTCCTCCTCCTCACACTGTTTATTTACTATAACAACAACAACAACAACAACAACAACCATGAGGTATAGAGTAATAATAATAACAACAACAATAATAAAGTAGACTAATATACTAATATTAATAATAAAAGACTTCAACATAATGCATTACTTAATAAAACTTAATAATAATAATACGTATAATATAATAATTTTATTATAATCCTACGAATATTACTAATAATTATTATTGTATTTATTATTATATGAAACTATATAATAATAAAAAGTAGTAATGCGTTTATTAAAACTTTTTTATTGTAATGTGTTTATTTATTACCTATACTCAAACTAAACAGTTATTAATTATAATAGTGTAAAAAAAATCATATTTTGAATATTACTATATCATATATATATATAATATTTTAAATAATGTTTATTATAATGTATTTGTTCATTACTGATTTATAGAACGATACTGATTATTACTAACAATAATTATTATATTTATTATAATAATACATTATTATAATAATTATTGTATTCATTATTATGATACTTTAATAATACTTAATTATTATTTTTTTAAATAAATTTTTATAAACTGAATAAAAAACAACAAAAAGTATTTAATAAGAACAATACTAATCTGTATTATCATATGCGCTTGTTTCGTATATTTCTATTCCAGCCAGTAGGTGTCTCTATTGCAGCAGCAAGGACGCGGTGAGTCTTCGGCTCCATCGTTCTCAAGTTTAATCAACAACATTAAAGATGAAATATGGAAATGTTTTCACAGATCACGGCGGAGGCGCGCTGTAAACTGATCAGCTGGCTCGTCGCTCTTTATAAGCATTTCAAGCTTTCGTTCGAGTCCTGTTGTCTGGCCGTGAACATCGTGGATCGCTTCCTGGTCACCACGCCTGTAGCGGCCGATTGCTTCCAGTTACTTGGAGTGACGGCTTTACTGATCGCTACCAAACAGGTACGTTTAACATGAGGTGTGTCCTAAATTACACCCTGTTCACCACGCAGTGCACAATACGTCAAGGCAGTTTTGGTCCCCCAATTTTTTTGTCCATGCACGTAGTGATCAGTGAATGTGGAGTCATTTCGATCACAGCCTATATACACTCGCTCAGGGGTCCAACAGATACAAGCTAGCCATGGTGGGACTTAAACTTAATGTCAACTTTTTCTCCAAACCCCATCAAGGTTGAAATCTGCTCTCCACGCATCCAGCACCTACTCGCGTTATGCTGCGACGCTTTCTCCAAGGAACAGCTCTGCAACCTGGAGTGCCTCGTCCTGCTCAGACTCAACTTCAGACTGGCCGCCCCGACTCTGGCTTTCTTTCTGGATTACTCGGTCACCAGGGAGTTGTCCGGACCCAACAGGAAGGCGATGGGGGAGCAGAACGCCTGGAGATATAAGCGCTTAGCCCGGAAAGTGTGCGAGCTGAGCCTGGCAGACTACGCTTTTAACAAGTACCGGCCATCCGTGATCGTCCAGAGCGCCGTCCGTCTGGCCAAAGATCTGCTGAGGAGACATTTAAAAGAGTCGGCGGTCCGAGATGTGGGGTTGACCGAGATGTTGGACTTCCTGTGTGTTGCTGATGATGAGAGTTTAGGTTCTGAGGAGCTTCCTTCCGTTCAGCAGTGCGCTGATGAGCTCAGACTCTTGGTGTCTCTCAACCAGGAGTCGATCCAGAAGGTGATAGAACTTTGTACCAGCACGGAACATTAACGGTGGTCCGTCCTCGTCCTCCTGGTGCTGAGATCGTAAATTTACCCTCAAATCTGTTTTAGATGATGAAAGATGCTTAATTTATGTTGTTCTGTGATTTTTTTATGAGGGCTATATCGGGTCAAGATACGATTCTGACAACATTTTTCTTTCCAATTTCCAAACTATTAAGGAAAATAAAGTTTGTTAATTTATTTTATTACTTGTCATTATACGTATGGCAATGTCTTTTCTTTTCTGAGGTTGTTGCAAAACCAGGTAAAAGTAAAATTTTTATCTTTTAAAAACAAAACCTCATCATTTTAAGTGCAGACAGGAGAAATATAAGCAAGAAAGTTAATAATAATAATAATAACAACAATATTATTTATAATAACAACAATAATAATATATTTAGCAACAACGATAATAACAATAACATGTTAATAACATGTTAATAACAATAATAATGTTACAAACAATAATAATGTAACAAAAATGTTTAATAATAATAAGAATGTGAAACATTTTAAGTAAAACATTTTAAATGATATTATTATGTACTTATTATAATAATATAATATGATAATGAATAAGAACAATAACATAATTCATAATTACAATAACACATGATGATCTTTAACAATAAACTATAAAAAAACATTAGTGTTAATATAATTATTTATTAATATTATTATTAATAAGTATTAAATGTATTGTTACATTTTGTATCCTCTAGGTGGCAGAAACGGACTTTGTGTTTAGAGCTGTACAAATAGCTAACGTTGCATGGATATCTGAACATGCAGCAGATGGCGTGGCTGCTCTTAAATGGTTTTATTTCTATTTATTCATCGTTTATTGTTTATGTATTGTTTATTGTTTATTGATTGTTATTCTCTGCGGGAGAACCGTTAACTGTCATCAACTGTCACTGACGCCAACGAACTCGAGCTGGTATTTATATCGCGCTAAAAAATTCAAAGCTAGAAGGCGTGGTGCACCTCGCGTTCCTATTGGCGGAGAGGAAAAGGGGGCGGGGCTTAGAGGTACCGATCCTTCACGAGGACGGAGAAACTAAACACTTGAAGAGCAGCTTAGCATAAGCGTCGTTAGGATTAAAAAGAAATAGAACGTTAGATCTGAATATACATGCACATTTATTTAAAACAAACATCTTTAATTATTTACCCGGTCGGGTTTATACAGGGTCTTCGACAGGTGTGACCGTTGGACGATCTGACTGGGCTTCGAACGTCACTTCTCTGATTTTCTGGAAGTTTCTCTGTTCTTGAACACTTGAGGAATCTAAACAAAAAACTGTTATTGTTGTTGTTTGTTTGTTTGTTTTAATACAGAACCTGGACAATAAGAGCCTTTATTACTGAAACAATAGTGAATAAGACTGGACTAAAAGCTCCTTTGTGTCTGTGCCCTGTATTTCAGAATCTTTAACAAGTATAAATGTGCATTGCGACTTTATTTTGGATCAAAAGTCACTGAATTGTACTTAAATAAATCTAAAGCTCGATTATTAGACTTTTCAGTGGTGTGTTGTGGTCTGAAAGTCCACAATGAGCGACCTGAAATACTCAAGTTGGGATGAAACATCACTTCGAAATTTGGTGAGTAAAATAATTTCCTGTATAATATTATATAATTATATCCCCCAAATCCTCACAGAAACACTAAAACTTCTAGTTTTAACTGTATAATTGTATTTTGATGATTTAAAGTTTGATTCGTTCATGTCTTGTAACATGGCAATGCACGTAAAGAGAAGATTACGCACCAAGTTTTTAATTTTATTAAATAAACATACACATTTATGTATTTTACCGGTATATTACAGAAAAGCATCTATTTATATACAATATATTAAGCTCTAATATGGGAGCTCTACAGCGCCCCCATCACCTCATCACTTTTCTCCATGTATAACTCTGGTCAGTTTATGTATTGCAGCCAGCCTTATAAGCAGTTAAACACCCGTTGAAAGAAATTTTCGTCATCTGACAGAGGCAGACCTGACTCTGATCTAGCGAGGTGAGCTTAAAAAAAAAACGACAGACGTGGGCTTCAGAGTGACCAGCTTTGGTATAAAGGGTTCAAAATCAAAGCCTCGGAATTCTCGGACATTTTGATCCACATATTAAAAGGCACTGAAAAAGCACTCTGAGGCTTCTTGTTCATATTCATGCACATTTCCAATAAAGAAAAAAAGAAAGTATCCATGTCTATCATTACAATGTTTATACAGAGTAAACGATTTACAGAATTTAACCGGGCTAATTATTACATGGCCCAGTAATAAAGAAGTGAAACAATCCGTCCCTGGTTTTCTGAAGCGCCTCAGAGCCCAGTCCTGACATCGTCTAATAATCAACCGTTCTTTTGTTATGGCTCGTGAGGGCATTATTTCGACAGAGCACGTGACCTTCCCGGGTGTGTCGGCGTGGTGGGGTGGATGGTGTCCTGGAATTCGATAGCTCGGTCAGATAAGGCAAGGAGACGTGAATAAGCGAGCTGTGTTGCTCAGACCTGATTCTGATGCCCTGTGATTACGATGCCATCTTGAAGATGCCCGCATGAAGGATTCTGGGATGAATGATGCATTTTTGTGGCGATTAAAAAAAGTTCTGCTTCTTATAGAAAGAAGTTTTTGTGCATCAGTGGAAAACGAACTTTATAGGGACTTTGTTTCTTATAGAACTGGCTCTGGGCCACCAAACAAGCAGCAGAATAATAAAATCTTATAATGATAATGATGGTGAAGGACGTACTGTAACACTATATGATATAGTATATCTATTATATGATACGATACAATCCACCATACTGGGTTCACAATATGATCTGTTCCTCTAATTTATTAAAAAATAATTAAAGTTTCCTTATGCAGAACGGAAGGTGTAGTGTCCTTAAATGCAGTAAATAAAACACTGCATTTGTGACAATCTTTTATTTACCTAAATAGACCGATTTCAATAAGTATAGTAAACAAACATTAGTACATAGAATGTGTACAACCGGAAGATCCGAACGACTTGACTTGACCTTGAAGACGTTGCAGGAGAATTCTGTCATTGTTGTATTGTTGTGGGTGTAGTGAAGGATGGGTGATGGTGGTGGTGGTGGTGGTGGTGGGGTGAGATGTGATCATCACATAGACCGACGTCCCAGCACTTTTAGGTGAAGCTGAGATATACGATGACGTCTTCACTCTTCCCTAAAAGGGGGTTTATCTTGTCGTCGATTGTTATTTTTGTAGAATACATCAAAGCCCGATGATCCTCCACTCCTCTCACATGAAACCTCGGGGGGAAATACTCGTAGACAGCACGGCTTACGGTGGATTAACAAACACGCAGACAAAGTATTGCAGAAAGCAGCTTTAACAAGGACTAATCCTAAACTCTCAATGTGACACACCGGAGGGTTTAAGTTGGATGGAGAAAGACAGAGAGAGCAAGACTGATAGATAAACGTGGATATATATTTGAATAAATATGTAAAGTATCTGTCTATCCATCCATCTAGCCATCTAGGTTTATCTGTCTGTCTGTCTTTTCGTCTCTCTGCATGTCTTTCTTTGGTTACCTATAAGTCAATTTGTATATCTAGGGTTATCTATCTATCTATATTTCTTTCTCGGTTTCTATATTTAGCTATCTATCTACCGAGCTATATTTCTGTCTGTTTATTTATTTAGGTCTATCTATTATCTGTTTCTCTCTTTGCGTGTCTATGTTAATTATTTGCTGAGCAATCTCGTTGCATCCGTTGACCAATCACACAAAGTCGTCCCATCTGCTCCCGGTACGTAAATGCAAACCAGTCAGACACGTGAAGGAAACGCCCGACTCGATGCCCGTCAGAAACCCATTAAAACCCCAAACAAGCGGCTTCTGGTGTTCATCGTGTCCTGATTAAACCCTTCTTTCATCATCGTTTCCACTGTCGTCCAAGTCCAAACTTGGTGTGAAAAAGTGCGTCCACCAGACAGAGCAACATTTCAGAAGATCCTGGCTTTGATCGTTCCGTTCGGAAAATTGCTCACGTTCCAGGATTAATTCTGAGTCTTTACGGGAGTCAAAAATGACGTTGCTGGATTATCCAGGCCGATGATGGGAGACCGGAGGAATAGTTTAAACACCCGCTCACATCTTAACGTCTGGAAAAATCTCCGCGATTTTAGTCTCTAGTCTTTAGATTTTCTTACAAAGTCACTTTAGTTGGGAGGCCGTAGGCTTTGCTCAGGGGTCCACTAATGTTTCTTACCACTAGCAGCTAGCTCAAGCTACCCTAACTGTCTGTCTGTCCGTTGTGTCTGTTAAATCAACATTTTGCTAAATGGAGGTCTATTAAGTCGGGGTTTCTCTATATTTAGCTTTTTGTAGATAATTCTCACTGACCAGCACGAGTCACAAACACCGCTGTTAAAACTTCTTGGCCGTTTTCTCATCAGTCCCAGCAGAGTTATTCTTTTTTATTTTCCCACCCCGCTCTAACCCCCGGTATAATTGGGTGGTCATCTTTTTCCGAACCTCCAATCCCCTTGAGTTTTGGCGTCTTGTGGGGCTCACCAGTGATCTGCACTTTCCATCAGCTTTCACCTCGGCTGGATTTATTTATCCACTTGTTTACTATCGTTTTCCCCCCTCAGTAGTTCTTTTTCTTATGAAAAGCAGCCGTGGTCATGTTTCATACACAAACGTGATCCGGAGCGGCCTGGACATGCCGAGACGCAGACAGGTTTCATACACGCTGTCTCAAGACATCTCCAGGATCAGAGACGTCATGTATTCTTGCATGAATGAGTCTTAGCCTCCTATCTGTCTGTCTGTCATGTCTATTAGTCTCTCCGTCTGTCTGTCTATGTATTTGTCTATCTATATGTCTGTCTATTCATACATCTATCTTGTCTGTCTGTAGTTATATGTTTATGTTTAGCATTTAGCAGCTGCTTTTATCTTATGTGACTTACAATTACAACTGAACACCATTTTGAGCAACTGAGGGTTAAGGGCCTCGCTCAGGGGCCCAACAGTGACAACTTGGTGGTATTGGGGCTTCAATCGGTGACCTTCCGTTGTCTAGCTCAGTACCCTAACCACTAAGCATCACAGACAGGTATACTTTTACAGACAGTGTTCTATTTCTCTCCTGTCTGTCTGCATATCTGTCTGTCTATATATCTGTGTGTCTGTCTGTCGCTGTCGGTGACCTCATATGTCGATTACATCCCAATCCCTTCGCTGCTTGTTTTTCTAATCCTGTAAAACCTTCTTGATTCATAACGTCTTCGTCGTGGCTCTTTCCCAGAGGCCTTTGGTCCTTCTGTAGCTGCAGGCAAACCAGCTGCAGCTCGAACCGGCTTATCAGCTTTTAGGAAGGAAGTCCCGGGACAGCCATATGTTCGGGTCCGACTGGTACCATGCCAACCACTTACTCAGCACCCGACGGGTCATGTTCTGTAATACGACTGGCAAATGTTTCCTTTACTTGCTGATACCAGCTCAGACGTTTCATGAGAACGGCAGTTTGGTTGTAACGAAACATTTCCTGCCGTTTCTGTGTATTAAACGTTGAGAGCTGCCCTCGTCTCTTTTCTTTTTGCTTGGTTATTTTGTACGAAGATGAAATTAAAAATTTATTTCACTCTGTGTTTAACTGTCTTTAAAACGAACTGCAGTACACAAACTGACCACAGTTTTAGATAAGAAAGTGCTAACGAGAGGGGGGCGCTGCAGAGCAACAGTTGGACTGGTTTGTTATCCTTTTGTGGCTTTTAAATATAAAGTCTTGATATAAACAAACCGACTTCGTTTTACCACATCAAACCCGCTGGTGGAAGTTTGATAGGCGGAATATTCTTGCTTTTTGCAATCTGGCAACCCTGGTAAGGCTGTTAAATTAGGAGTGTACAAGGTGGCAACGTACTTTCTGTATTCCACACTAGACATTCTCTTTTTGCTCCTAAAAAGATGTTAAAATCAATTAAACGTCTTGTTCATTTAAATAAACTGTCATGCTTTAATTAACGATAAACTAAAATTGGATTTGAATTCGAAGCAATGTTGACTTTTGGCACCTTATAAGGAATTATTCGGGTCCCCCTGCTCGTAGAGATTGATTTAGACGTGACCTTCACATTATTACTATTATTTTTTCATCTAGGGTTTTCTCTGGGGGATAATCACGGTTCCTCCCATCAATCCAGCAGTGACCCAAACCCCACCGATCTCTCCTCCTCCTCCTCTTCCTCTCTCACATCAGCGCTGTTGTTGTTGTTGTTTTAGCTGGACCGGACGGCCGATATGGCGGAGCGGCGTCTCATTCGCTCGGCCATGCGAGAGCTGCGTCGCCGGGAGATCGAGGACATGGAGGCGGCGTTGGCCAACAAGAGATTCAGACGGGCGCCGGAGCATCGGCACGAGGATAAAGAGAATCAGCATCGGTATCACAACTCCTCCTCTGATATACTAATAAACACTAGAGCTATAACCATCTGGCAAAGACACGATACAAATCGATTCTTTTAAATCGTTACTAATGTTAAACAGCAGGAAAAATGTGAATCTAGTTTTTTTGCTATAGTTTTATCATTCATTATTTAGCTTAATAAAAGATCCTCACAAATAATTCATCGTACCAGGAGTTCATTTTCATGTTCAACATTTTCTGTTGAAGGATCCAGGGTCGAATCCCACCAATGGTCCCGGCGAGACTGAACAGAGTCAAGTTTAAGAAAACCGTTATAACCTTTTATAACGTAATACAATAACCCGTTATTACTGTATACACATCAATAGTGGAAAATCTGTTGAAGCGTGCACATATTTTCAGCCGCACATTCCGACTCCGGGTCTGACGTGCCGGTGGGAACCCCGAATCCATCGACCGGCCCCTTTTTCCCCCCACAAGCTTACAAATATGGAGAGAATTCCACTCGCCCTCCTCCTGCTGCCGTCACAGTTTCCATCCCGAAGCCTTTTCTGACGCCGCCGTTTAATCACGCCAAGAAAAACGTTCCAGCTGCTGAGCTGGCAGTCACAAACACATCTGTTCAAGTGTGTATTTATTACTCTGTGTGTGTGTGTGTGTGTGATTCAGGCCTGACTTGGCAGCCTCCTTGGATTTGCTCTCTAAGAAAGTTCACGGCATCCAAGACGTCGACGAGCTCACAGCGATGGTAAGAATCCCCGATGATTTGAAGGTTTCAGAACCTCCGACGCTTCACAAAAACTGTCAGCGCCAATTTCCTCCCCGGCTCCCGACTCGACTCCAGGGTGGCCAGGGTTCTTTTCTTATGGAAACTTTTAAGGTTCGTTGCTTTTTGCTGTTGTTTGCCGTTCTTCAGGCGTCTGCACCAGGATCTGGGGGAACCATTTACCATTCAGTAAGCACTTTATTAGGAACACCGGTGGTGCTAGACGCGGTCCGAATCTCTTAATATGGATCGAAGGAATTCCCATTCGTAAAGGGAACGACTTTAACATGTCATGAGCCGCTTGACTGATACTCTCCTGATGTCTGGAGGTCAGAAGAGAACCTGCGTGGCTGGGCAAGAAAACTGGGCATTGTTGCTGTTGGGCCCTTGAGCAGTTGTATTGTTAAATGCTGAAAATGCTCAATGCATAATCCCAAACCCGGATAAATAGGTGCTTACTTTGCTGCTTACCAGCATACAGTGAGGGGTCTCTGTTTGGCTAGTTGGGTAGCAGAAAATGTCCCGGGTTTGATTCCCTGCTTTGGCTCTCAGTCTGGCTTTTATTCGGGAGCTCCAGTTTCCTCCCACAGTCCACCGACTCCTGAAGGTCTGTTATTCTGTTCACAGCTACAAAATATCACCGAGTACGAAGAACGGAAACTCGTCCGTTCAGCCATCCGCCGCCTGAGGGAGCAGGAGATCCAGGGTGAGTCCAGGGGACAATCATTCTCCTTCCATTAGGAAACTTGTCGGACGTGTGGTTAACCCTATTTACCCCAACATCTGTTCAGGTGCGCTGGAAAAGGTCACGCTGACCGGTCAGCTGAAGGATCGAGGAGCCGAGCTGGAGGTCAGTACAGACCTCTTTTTATAGAAGAGGTTTAAACCTTAGCCTGGTTGGTCGGGTTCTTTTCCGTGTGTAGTTTGCATGTTCTCCCTGACGTGTGTTTCCTCTGGGTGCTCCGGTTTCTGTGAGTGTGGTTTGTAGTTAACCCTCGGGAGATGGGCGTGGTCTCGCACGAGGACTGACATGATGGTTTTACGCTGGTTTCACATTTCTGGATTCGTTCCAACTGTGTAGAATTTCGAGAATGTTGAGAACCGAGCGGCAGGATGTTTGTCACCTCGCAGGTATGAAATCTGTCATCTGGAGCAGCGAGCGTGACTCCATAACAGTGGCGGCGGCGGCAGAGGGGGCGGAATCTACCGGAGCGAACATGTAGACAGAAATACACAATAAAGTTAATCAACACAGAAAAAAATAACAAAGAAGTAAAATGAGTGCGATGAAATTACAACGAAATATAAAACTAATATATAAAAAGGAAGAAATATCTAATAAATAAATGTAGGAAAGAAAAAAAAATCTAAATAAATAATTGGGGAAAAGTGAAAATGAAAACAAAAACTAACTATAATACAAAGAAAGAAATTATATTTAGATATAAATTGATATTTAAAAATATAAAGAAAGAGAAAACAAAAGAAAGAACGTTTCAAAAAAGAAAAATGATAACTAAAGAAATGGGGAGGGATCATAAACGTTTACATTTTTTACTTTACTACTAAAATTGATGAATTATTTTATTTTCTTAACATTTAAATTATATTTTTGTTTTAATTAATTAACCTATTTAATTGTTCGCAAAAGTACCCGGTGACCCGCCACGTACGATTTTCTTCCTTGTCCACTTAAAAATGTATTTCGTTTGGCGGTTTAAACTTCTGAACTTGCGCTTGAACACTGATACAGTCACCTATATGAGAAAAAGTATTCACACCCCCTGAGATAACACCGCAGCGTCCGGGTATACACACACACACACACACACATCCGTCCAGCGGCCGCGCCCGTGCCATCACATTTCTCATTTTCTGCAATAAATGCACCTTTCTATTAATGATTAATGTTTTTTTATTATTATTATTTACATTTCATCCTACACGTCGATCTCTCGACCTTCACTATCGAGGAAGCGTCTGGACCTCGCAGGTTTTAGGTGCCTCTGTTGGGTCTTCTCAATTTGGATAAGAATGTAGACGCGCCCTCGTGTCCGTGTCGAGATCACAACGCTCAGACGTCCACGATGCTGGTATGTTAGTAACCACAGAGCTCTCCGGGACTCTTAACTGGTCAGACTCGCTCGCGGTGCCATCAAGGTCACGTGCCGAGCGTCTGGTTTTCACATTCAACAGACGGAACGGAATCCAGTCATCAGGAAGCTCCTGTATGAACGTCGAACCGTGAGCATGCTCTTACTCACACTGCCTCACCGACTATCAGTCGTTTCTCTGGGTTATAAAGTTTGACAATGTTTGGCATGTTTGCATCCCTAAATGTTTTAGACTAGCAAGTTTACTCATATTAAAGTAAAAAATGTAATCCTTAAAGTATTAGTACAATATTTTACTATTAATAATATTTATAAAGGAGATAAATCCATTTATCTATAAATTTATCTTAGTTTATTATATTCCATTTTCTATGATTCATTCTGTTGTTTTAGTGTATTTGTAATTTATTTATGTTCCACACACTCCAGTCTGGGTGTCATTTTGTTTCAATTGATTTAAATGGTAAAAAGTGGATCCCAATCTAACAATAAAGTTTAAATTATTTAATATCTGTGAAGTGTCGCCACCTAGTGGTGACTATTCGAAAAAAGTTCTGTAATTTTATCTGTAGTTTACATAAAGTGAAGGTAGTTAAATAATAATAATAATTGAATATTGTTATTAAATAATAAACACAAGTTTATTGATAAATATTATTTGTACACAAGTAACTAGACCTAAAAAAAGTGGCGGAGGTTCACAGGCGTTAGCAGGACATTCCTAATAAAGTGGCCAATCTCTGAGTCCAGGTTCGTCTGCTAAACGGGTTCAAATATGTAAACCCAGGAGCCGGGGTGCGACCCCGCGGTGTGACCCCGGGGAGGAACGAACCCATCACAATCATGAATGTTAAGTGGTGGGTGGGAACTCAAATGATTCGGTATAATCAGTAAAAAGACTTATTTTATTATTATATTTATACAGTAAATAAACCACATTTATACAAATACTTCCATCATCACGTTTATCATTATTGTTATTATTTCATATTTATAATGCAACATTTAGTGCTCAGATTAATAAGATCATAAAGAGCATCTGAGATTTACTATTGAAAGTTAAATAAAGTTTTATTTCTATATCGCTTATTTTTATTTGCAAAACATGACCTTATTTTCCTCACATAAATTTCTTATTTTCATTTAAAAATTTGCGTGTATTTTTAAAATTTGTACACTAATTATTTACAATTTTTTCTACTTGTATTTATTATTTTATTTAAAAAAATGCATTTATTGATTATTGTTTACATCTTGGTAATGTTTCAGTGTAATACAGTAAAAAAATAAAAATAACAAAGTTGAATAAATAATTAAAACTAAATATCAATATAATTATATTTAATAATAATTAATAATATATATATATAATAACATATATATATTAGGGCCGGGACTTTAACGCGTTAATTTCGATTAATTAATTACAAAGATTTTAACGCGTTAAAAA
>JAOUQU010445190.1:0-19542 GCA_028566735.1 Ammoglanis amapaensis | reverse complement strand
ACACACACACACACACACACACACACACACACACACACACACACACACACACACACACACACACACACACACTTTTCCTGTCCGAACGCATGCAGATCTGCATACAAAGGAAGTTAACACAAGAGTTGATGAAAGTGTATCTGTAACGTATATAAATAAAAATTTCTGATGAGCTGAGACTGCAATTAATCTATGACAACACATACTCATTTAATGAATAAGTCTGAGACACACTAAAGAACTAGAGAATTTACGTTTCATGCATTGTAACACTTGAACTGTAAAGTATTATCATTCTATTTCATAAATTAATACATGAAAATGTATTTAATCCTCCATTTAAACCAATATTTTGGTCATTTAGCATTGTACTTGCTAATAAAAATTAGTTCTACAGCATTGTATAAAACTGTTAAACAATTACTTAATTTTTTTTAATATTAATCTTTAATATACATATTTTAATTGCTATACAAACATAAAATGCAATAAAAATGTTTTTTGACCATTTTGAAACTGGTCACCCATACCTAGATTTTATTATGTGTATTTTTCAGAAGATCCATTTAACCTCAAACCTTTTAAATCACACCTCAAACCATGCCTCTGAAAAGGTAGCATCACCTTTTGTGCATATAGTAGTGGGAATTACATTTACATTTTGTGATTTGGAAATGTTTGGTGTTTTATTTTCCTATTGGAACAGCTGGAACTAGCAAACTGTCAAAAGCAAATATCATTAAAGTAAAATATGCTATATTTATAACAAGACCATTTCAGACAAAATGGTTAGAGCAAAAGAGTAGTAAGGGAGATCTGGCACGGATTGATTTAAACATATTTAAAATACACACATTTAGATTTAAGATTGACTCAGTGGACCTAAATGTACAATTATAGCTGTATGATTTGTACACATTCCTTATTTAGAGTGTTCTCAGACAGGAAGTTCTATCAAGCTGCACTGATGAGTTTATTTCACTCTTGATACATACTTTCATTTACAGAGACACATTGTTAACATCCAACTGACTGGTTTGTGTAAAATACTGGACAGTGACAAAAAAGGCTTACAAGTTTTTTTTAAAGAGCTGAGAACTGCAAAGAATAGTCTCATATGCTACTTTGACAGCCCTGTAGAACCCTTTAGATAGCATGATACTATGCTACTTACAATTAACAATATTAAATTATTATTATTGTACCCAAGTAAATACCTTGAAACTTGATATCATACTGAATCAGATTACTTTTGAGACACATCCTTTCTATTAAATCACATACTCAAACATTAGATCATGTGGATCACTACTGGCAGACTTTTAGACCCTATTTTCTTTTACCCAAATGTATAAGAGCAGTGTTGTTAAGGTCTGTCTGAAATTGTTGTGTTTCTACTTTTACTGTAAGTTTCTTTGTGCTGAACTGTAGGTTTCTTTGATGTAGAACAAACAACAATATTATATATTGTTACATTTTAGGCCCGGTTTTTTTTAAGATTTATAATTAACAAATATACAGTCAAAGCAAAAAGAAGAACATCTTTCGAGTCATGTGGACCAAATGTTAATAATACATTTAGCCTTTGCCAATTTTCTTATTTCAGATGCACTTTGTTGTTGAACATATTTTGCATTGTCTCTGGAACATATTTTATACTAACCAACTGGAACTAACTTGTGTAGAATTACACAATATTTACACAAGGCTTTAGCAATCTTGATAAAATATACCACTTACCATTAACATTACAAAACACATTAAAAAAGCAATTAAAGAAGGGTCCAGCTAATGACAAGTATAAAAACACATAACAAAATCCTAATCGTATTTTTCAAACAATCATAATTAATTAAATGGTAATTAAATCAAGCCAACAATTAAAGTATTAGTTATATGCCGTCATCACACCACATGCATCCTGGCAACAGCATCACTACCATGGATATTGTTTATAAAAACAACCTTAGCACTGACCACCCTTCTCACATAAAAAATGAATTCTTCATAAAAAACAAACTTGTGTTAATAAAATACTGAGTAAATATTTGATTGAGGAACCTCAAACCAAGCTAATATGGTATAACTTTCAGTACAAAGTTAAAGCTATGGTTATAAGAAATAAAACGTTAGAAAGTATGACACCTGTCCCTTTTGCCTGGTGATGGACCATATCTAATATAGGCAAACACATGGAAATAGAACAAGCCTTGTCTCATGCTATTATTAGCTTCACAGGAGAGGAAAGGTTTTCTTTAAGCAGTAACTCATCCAACTGACGATTTTACACCAGTTTTCCTAACCTCAGGTTCCCAACATAGGTTTTCCTAATTCGTAATGGACTGAGTACTCTGATCTACAAACATTGATAACAGCCTAAGTGAATGGGTAATGGTCAGAAAAAAATATTAGATTTGTCACCAAATGAATGAATGAATACAAATGGCATTCACATACTAAGTCCAATATAATTTGATAACATGGGAACTGAATTTTACAGCAGCAATGCGGTTTGTTAGACTTTAAGGTTTAATTCTTTTGTTAAGTTTTATTCTCAAAATTCAAACTAAAAAAACAGAAAAGACAACAAAGAACTTCTTTTCCAACAATAACAAACAATAATGATGAGTAGATAATAGATAACAAAAACACATTAAACAAACAAACAAACAAAAAATTAATTTAATTTTTAATTACTAAGGCCTATAAAACACACCACATGCGTCTACTTTTTAGCAGCAGTTTAAAAAAGGCTTTTTTCCTCTTCCTACATTACGATCTCCCCATGTCACAAAAATCAATCTACTTTGGTCTGGACCAACATAAATTTTTGACTGAATGCGCGCACTAATTCTTAGAGCATCCTAATTTTTAATTAACGTTTACAGTTGAAAGAAGGTTTATATAGACAAGGACTAAGGCTAACTAAATACAATATCCATAGTTTTGGAATGAGATGCCTATGCCCAACATGTTCAGGGGTATCTGCCAACGTATTGGCCAGATGGCGTATATTTCACATGATAATGAATAAATTTAGCTGGCTGACACAGAAACCCAAACTAAGCAACACCAATCTTTGAAAGTTTGCTTTTTCATATGATAATAATGTAAATAATTTCATAGATTGCACTGTGGTTAAAAAATCTGGAGTCTGTTTAAAGCCAAAGAATATTAGCATGTGATGCTTTGTGAGGCCTGGTCTTCAAGAAGTGAAAGCAAAGCCACCCACTGTGGGTTACATGCAGAGTGCATAAAAACAGAAGCACACCAACGGAATAAAATAACTAAATAAAATAAGTTGATAAAACAAAATGGAGATAATCTTGCTTTATACCACATACACTACTAACAAAAAGTTCTGGATATTTGGTTTTCAGATTAAATTTCACGATGAACCTTTACAGATGAACTTAATCTAGCCTTCAATAAACTTTTGAATGTACATGTCCAACTGTTCAATGTTTAGGTAATTATTGTACAACTTGCTGATCTACAACAAGGAACAAATTCACAACAGTTATTTGAGTCGTGAATCAATAAATATATTTCCATGTTCAATTAGAAGTATGATTTATACAGTTCATATCTCTCATTAGCTGTTCACATTGTGAAAAGAGATTGAGACGACATATAACATCTGGTACCTAAATTACCGCTGAGCTTAGAGATCATCAGCATCTCGTAACAGAAATACAGAGAGACTGGAAGAGTCACAAAAAGACAAAAAAAAAAATACATGATTCTTTTGTTAGAATAAAGACAAGCACAGGTAATTACTGAAAACACAAGGTTCATCATTTCAACTTTAATATAAACACATTTATAGGTTACGGAAAATTTTGTTAGCATTTCACTGTCTTTTGAGTGTGTGAGTTCCTAAACACACACACACAAACACACATAGAGGGAGAACATGCCTGCTGAGCCACCCAGGGATATTAAAGCAACATACTGCTTTCAAGCTAACAGTTTGACATAAGACACCCATAAATGTTTCAACAGAATGATACAAAACTTCATGTTGCCTTTATTTCTGACCTTCCACCATTATTATTTTTGATATTATTTAAATGAGTCTTACAAATACATTGGTAAAACATTAGAATGATAATTATTATTTCACTGTCGTCTTTTTAGTGCTTTATAATAAATCTGTATTAACTATGTAACGATGCAATGGTGCAGCAGTCCAATACCCAGGCTTGGTGATTCTGGAGTACATTATTATGAGTTTTTTATTTAAACTTAAAATAATAAAACAATAATTTACAGTCTCACCCACATGATGCATATTTTATTAGTTTGGTTGACCACAAACACGTGCATGTCTGATGTTTTCTAGCTGAAGTTCAAGTTTAGAAACACTGAAGGGGGCACATAGTAAACCATTGTCGGGTAGGTGAGTTAAGGCCTCAAGCAAGAAGATCCTGGCTTTAATCTTAAGTTTAGTTTGTCTGTTTTAGTTTGCTAGAGTTCCAGGGCCTTTGCAAAAGTTTTGTCACTCTTTCCAGTGAAGTCGATTTCAATGATTTGCATTTGTATTTGAATCTCTTTCAAACCCGATATCCTGTACCCTGCGTACATCATGAAACCTCATAGCCTGCTACATATTGACAAACAGGTTCTGTTTGTCTAGTGCTTTTTAGATCAAATGTATGGCAGCAATAAAATTTGTGTTTGGCTAGTGTGTCACCAAACTCATTACAATCCTAATCACCTTAAATGAACAATGATCAATTAAAATGTAATTAATGTGTGATAAAGACTTAAAAAACAAGTAAGTTATCCCAATAATAAAAATATCTTTGCGCTATTACAATTGTGTTCCTATTTTTAATCTTTATAATATACGATGTCTGCTGTGTCTGCTATGTTCAGTGATGTATTAATACCAATATAAACAATAATAATTACATTTAACTGCTGCATTAATTTGATTATATAATTTCAAGTTAATTGAATAATTTCTTGATAAGTATGAATAGGGGAGACAATCCATGCTGTAACAATCCTTGTTTAATACTCCTCTCCAGGGCCACTACTACTGGCAGTTTATAAGAAATGCAATCAGTGTTGCAGAAACAGAATTAGAAATTCGACTTATATAGAAATTTTATATAGAAAATTCCACCACTGACATTTATGCTTGTACAAATTTAAAAACACATTTTGTAATTCAACAGCACATTTACATGTAATTAAAATGTTTTTTTTGTTGGTCTTTTTAGTCTACTTTGTATATCTATGTGGTTGTGGTTCACGCACCACCACCACCACAATTACCAAATAACCACTGTTGGGTCCTTGTCCAAGGCCTTTAATTCTAAATTTCTAAAATTGCATTCAATCATAACTGTAAGCCATTTTTGATAAATGTTGGTTAAATGTGACAGAAATGTGTACTTCAAGCAAATGTGTATTTAATACAGGCCTATACTGTGTAAATGTAACATAATAAATGTTTGCTCATAATATAAATAGCAATCTAATCAGCCTACTTTTGGCACAAAAGATATACCATTCAATACCGAAACACCCCATTCAATGTCTTATTAAATGTTTATTTATGTTTTTGTGCTGCAGCTGTACTACAACATGATGCACATTTTACATGATACATCATTATAGCCACAATAGTGCCTTAATTACCCGGTGATTGACTGGATCTATTGTGTATGTCAAGGCAAAAATAGCCTAACTGCTATTATTCTATCTGACTAAATTATCATTGCCGCGTCGTTGTTCGCTCCCCGCACCCCACCTTTAGCCTGTAAGGTAAGAATGCGGATCCGAGATCCATCAGCTATCGCATAAAGCATACACATCATTTACACATGAATGATTTTTATCGCATAATGTAAACTTGTATTTTAACGCTGGTTTAAAAAAACGCACCTGTGCAGAAGCGTATAAAGCGCTTTTATCATTCACACCTTTGCGCATCTGCACAAACCGCTACGCTGCACACAATACCCGCGGTAGGTTTCAGCCTTTATAAACTAGTCAAAAGACACGCGAGACTTACCGACTGAACCGGGCATGGAGTTTTTGCGTTCACTAGATAGAGAGAAACGCTTTTCTGCTGCGTTTGTCCCCCTTTTCTCTACCGCTCTTCCAGCGCCTGTCGCTGTCCAACTGCACAACCCCGAGCAGCAGGTTTTCTGCGCAGGCGCACAAACGCGAGGAGCCTAGTCCCATCACAACACGAATGTTATTTTCATCCTTATTATACAAAAATAGCTTCTTTGTTATAAAATGAAAGTGATAAACAAAATAACTAAATGTATGAATCGTATTAACATAAAAATACTTCTGTTTAATCACAGCGCAATATGTGTGTGGAAAATTAGCATAAGGCTGAGGGAAATGGTCACATCTCATTACCTGTGTTACGGGAATAGCCTTTTTACAAGCTCAGATTCATTCGAGTTAGTTAACAAATTATGCTATTAATAATATAATGAATGTAAAGCCTGGTTGTTTTCCTTTAGAAGTAAATATGGCAGACAGCCTGGTGCGATAAAAAGCTGATTACAATCAACAAAAATTAATTTATAAACACTTTATTTACAAACACTGCATATGCTACTTAGCATAGTATTTGTGGAGGTACGATATACTTATTAATTCTTTATGGGCAAACTTTATATCTACCCGAGGAAGCTGTAGGCCTACTGTAAATTTTAAATAGCATCATTTTAGTCAAGAAATATCTTGAAATGTGAGAATAGGAACCAACGGGCATCTCTGTGTAACATTGCGTTATTGTTATGCTTTTATTTGTCATTACACATATATAGATGAACAGTAAAACAAAATGTCTTGCTTCGCATATCCCAACTTGTCTGGAAGTTGGGGTCAGAGTGCAGGGTCTGCCAACGTATGACACATCTGGGGCAGACGGGGTTAAGGGTCTTGCTCAAGGACCCAACAGTGGCTGTGTAGCAGAATCTGGATTTGAATCCCAACCTTTGGGTTCATAGCCCAAAGCTCTACCCACTAGGCTAGTCCCTCATGATGAATTCTGATGAGCTGGACGGAAGCTAGTTAAAGGGTGTGTTCCTGACAGCTGGTGCAAAGCAGTTTACAATCTTTGCACTATTTCACACTGAATGCCTACCAAGCGTGGTGTGCTCAATATGGTGGCTTTGCGTTGCTCTTTTCTAATCCTAGCAGCTTTATTTAGCATTAGCTTTTTCCCGTACACCATGCACATGATCTGTAAGTCTGTTTATTCTATCCATGCACATAGCACAATTTAATGTATCTCTCTCTGTTTGCATGCTGATGGTTGTACTTGGGCATCAGTACGCCCCCTTGCACTCGTTCGAGCACTCCTTCTGGCTGGAGACCAACCAGGCCAAGTTGAAATATAGCCAGCTGGTCAATAATGGCATTCCTTCCCGTATGGACCCTCGCCAGGTCGGGTCTCAACCGGTCGCTCAAACCATGCTTGGAATGGGAGCATCACGGTTGCTTCGTGCTCTCTGTTGAAAGGTTCATGTTTTTTGCGGGTATTTTGTTTTTTATTTGGTTGCTTTGTGACTTTTCACTAACCACCCAAGCTTCTGTTAGGGTGAGGGGCAGGCTGGCCACATCCAGAGTGGTCAGTTAGTTACCAGTCAGACAATTATGAGGTATGTAGCTACTTGTTTTAGTTTACATGTAGTCACTCCTCAGTTGTTATCATTTTCCGTTTTCAGGGACCTGGGTATTCTTCTAGTTGGTCACCTGACGTGGGGAATACCATTCTTTAAACTAATGTTCTAGGCATCAGTTACAGCACCGTAATGGTGTGGTTCTCAGGCACTTTTTTCTCAGGCACCGGTTATTCAAAAAGTTTTTTCTAATTAATTTGTTGGTTGTTTTTTCCCTTACAGAACTTAAAACCACTGTTGACCTACACGTTTTTGAACAGGGAGTAATTCTTCTTGTTATTTACAGGTATATTGTTTAATGAATGTTTTTTATTGAATTTATTTTTTGTTTTTTCTGTGTTAGAGTCATCCATCGCGCATCATAACATTTACACAAGTACATTTAAAGGTAAATACTTTTGTACTTTTACTCCAGTGAAAAACTAAACTGAGGACTTTTATTGGAGTAATATTTTATCTTTATTATCTGTACTTTTACTTTACAACATGAATTCTGTACTTGATCCATCACTGGTTAAAAAATAAAAGTAAGGTTTAAGTTACAACCCCAAAAATGATTTGGGTCATAGGTAAAATGCTAGCATAAAAATGTGGTGTTCCTTACATTTACATTGACTTTTATTTGACTAAAGACAGTATGAACCAATTTATTTTAAAACTTTATTTATTTTATTAAGGTGGCCTTGTGGCTTAGTGGTTAGAAGTGTTGCCTCATAGTAAAAAGTTTTCGGGTCAAAAGCCAAGTAAGGCAATCCGGGCTTTCAGTGTGGAGTTAGTATGTTTTCCCCATGACCATGTAAATAACAAATCATTTAGAAATTTAACCAGCTAGTGGACATTTGATTGTAAAACAAATCAGATTGATTCAGAAAGAAATGTAGGGCAAGAATAGTAAACGTAACTGAATGGATATGCCCTTTAACTCCAGTTGAGTTTTTAGTTCCTAAGATGCTCATGGCTCACCCAATTACAAACACATAACTGCTAAAGTAAAACTTTGGCAAAACTGTCAGAATGCATCATATGTCCCAATATGTCCTGCTTATATAGTACATGTAAATCTGAACACCAGTCAGAAACCCCTTCTTACCCTTGACCACAAAAAGTGCTTAAAAAAAGTACATGAGAATAAGAACTTGATCAATGATTTTAATGTCATGTCTTATAAACGATGGTTACATTGATGGCAGGACAGTTACTGATTAAATAAGATTCACAAAGTTTATATTTAAACAGTCCATTTTGTATGAGGACGCATGTTTTTGTAACAATACAAAGAAGAACCCAAACAAAAACTGCAAAATCTAAACAGAAAGAATTTGGACTGCTCCACTGGAATTCAAACCCAGGACAAGATGGTTGGAGAAATAAGTGTGAGCCACCAAGCCCTTCAAATCAACAATATGCTCCCTGACACACACGAAAAATGTTCGGGAATGTTAAGTGACAACACAACGAGTTTAACATGTTAAAGACATCAAATTCCATAGTTCTTAACTAATGAGAGGAATTAGGTTTATTTTTTATTTTGTTTCTTCATCAAATCTCACTTGGTGACATTTACCTGTAGTAGTAGTCCTGTACAGTCGAGCACAGAATAATGTGGATTAATATAGAACAGCTTCAAATAACTTACATAAGTAAACATTATAATGTTTACATGAATGTTTCAATCCCATTTATTTAGATTGTGTCTGTTCACAAAGTGCAGCTGCACATATTTAAATGTCTGGTGTGGAGCACAGAGCAGAGATCAAATCCATGACGAATTGTTCGACACAATCACAATGTTCTTTGTTGCAAATATAGTCAATTCCTCACATCTGCCTTCTCATGTTTTATGTTCATTATAACTGGTCATGCCAAAAGTATCTGACACAATGCATAATATCTTCAAGCTACACCCAGTAAAGTATTTTCGAATGGTGTTAGGACTAATCAGTACATAACATGCAAAACGGCTAAGTGTGCACGAACAGACTAGTAAAGCAGATCCAAATATTCAACAGAAAATACTCAACTTCATGCACGTGCAAAATTCTAATTGACTTCATTCATAACTAATGTTAATGTTCACACAAATAAATTATCAAATTAATGTAAAAACTAAACTTAAAAACATAACTTAATATTTAAAAAAACATTATTTTACATAACAAGGCTTTAGGTCTAATACAATATCTTATGATACAATAGTATTAATACAATGTATAATGTTTCCATAAGCTTCCCCTAACCATGATGTTCTGTTATAATTAAAAAGTACATTTTACGTTTAACCATATTTACCTTCCAGATCTGAGTAAAATCAAATAGTAATTGTACAGATTAATATGATCCTTTCACTAAGAATGCACTAAGCTCAGCTGTGCTATGTATACAAGTTAAAGCTTACAAATTTAAACATTATTATAAAAACTTACCTGGTGCTTTACTACACATGCTAACAAAACAAATGTGAATGGAACATCTTTAGAAAACTATTATTATTATTTTGACAAGTAAACCAGTCTAAACATTTAAGACTAAACATAAACATGCTTATATACATAAACCTTTTTTATATGAAGACAAGATTTGATGACACCATGTGTGCACATAATGTCAAGTTTTGACATCTCCAGTGTTTTAATAAAAACTTGATTTGACAACCATTAGAACAGGTTAGTTAAAGCTTGTGTACAATGTAAAACGTGCATTTATGCAGTAATGTAATATCTGACCAAACTATGGTTGTAAAAGTCATTTATAATCACTCGTGAAGATTTGTTTTCTTTTTAGCAAATATGCTCATATATATATATAGGTCCTACTAGATGTTTGGGGGAGGGGGTACAGTTAACAAGTAATATCTGTCCACTAGCATGACACAATATAAGTAATTCTATAAAATGTGGGGTACAAAACACCATTAGATCAAAAACGTGAACAAATGTAGTGTTTAACACTTCCATTAAACATGCTTCAAACTTAATAGCATTAGATAAATCACCATTATAGAATTGTCGTTTAATGTTTCTAATCAAAGATGATGTTTTTACGTGGTGCAGATTTTGTGAAGCTCTGTCCAAGGGTTAAAGTTTGGATTGGAAGGGGATGCCATCACACATGTCAACTTTAAGTCTCGTCCATTCTGCCAACCTCTGGATAGCACTTTTCTCCTTTAATAGCACTGAAGCGGCTCTCTTCAGCTTGGATTCATTCCGTGCTAGATAACACTCACCCTCAGTCTTCAGAAAATTTAACCTTTCACGACGGCTCTCATCCAGAGGCACGTCCTCACTCAAGTAAGGGTTGAAACGGAAATATGTATCTGATGGAAGAAGCGCATCCAGCATTGTATGCACTTCTGCAACCAAAAAATTTAATAAAATCCATTAGTAACAGAAACGATCACAGCATCAATGACACTCATTTAAATGTAATCAAAATCGGATTTAGAAAAAGTCAAACATTTTAAACAAGAAATTAGATTTTATTATTATTTAATAATTTATTACATTTAACGCTAACTGACCTGTGGTAGAAAGTATCTGCCTCTGGTTTTCTTTAATCATTAATTAACAATTACATTACGTAGGTTTAACAGAACTAGATGAATTTAGGCTTTAGGAGAATTAGGAGAATTACCTATCAATCCTTTTAACAGAGCAGTTCCACCAAAATAACAGAACAATCAAGAAGTTTCAAGAAGGACAAATAATGTCCAAAGGTTCTTGAAAGTAATGTAACTTAACCAGGGCATCTGTGACATGTTCCCAATATTTAATAAAATGATTGTATGATTATGAATCAATGTCAGAAATACAGATTTTTTTTTCTTTTTCTTGCTATTGTAGTCATCTAGTTTACTTAATTTATAGTTTAGTAGTAGGTCAAGGATCATAATTTAGCAAGTGTTACACCAAAAAGAAATGATCCTATTTTTAAAAGGCAAAAAGCCAGGAAGATCTATGTAACACTATAAACCCACCCTCTGTGTCAGTGGCACTGCTGATGACATGTGCAAGCTTGGTCTTCAGACTGGTGTAAGTACTGGAGCTGCTTTTGCCAGCTGCCTCGTAGCGACCCGTGCCCAGAGATACCACACACTGTACTGGCGTGTTAGGCCACAAGCACTTACACTCGTGGATTGCTAACGCTGTTGGATTATTAATCAGGAGACCACCATCCTGAACAAAATAAAAAAACAAATCAAACAATTTGAATGGAAACACTTTAAAATAACCATTAAAATTATTATAGGAGCAAAGATCAAATGGATAGACAGAAACGAACAACTATAACTTGCAGTGTAGATTAAAACTTCCTGTCTAGTGGGTTGAGCAATGTAGTGAAAATGTCAGAAGGCTACATTTTGTAGAAAGTTCTGCTGTGTCAGACTAAATGAGATTTCTAAATGGGGTTTTTGACTTCTCTTCACTATGCTTATTTAAGATGCAAAACAGTAAAACAATTTACATACTGCAAACTAAACTGTAAAAACAAATAGTAATGGGACATGATGTGGAAAACCTTAACATCCGAGGAGTTTGCACCAGGTGAGCTTTCTTTGTTGTTTCAATTATAAGTGAACGATTAACCTCAAAAAATAATGAGGAAAGCAGGGTTATACATGCACTGAAACACTAATAATTTTGTGTAACATAATATTTGTAAAACCCAGGCTATGGCAGTCTTTTACATGCTGTCTGCTAAACTAGAGCATTCAGCCACAGCTGGAGATTTTCTTGTCAGTTTCAGAACAACTGGCACATTGAGGCAGTCTGGATACAACCTTGCTGGGTGACGGGCAGCATGGTGTGTTTATAGTGCTACTACACAATGCCTAATGTCTTCACTAAAAGGTTTGTTTACACTTATTAGCGTAAAAGCTGAGTCAGGAGAATAGTGGACACTTATTAACTAAGTGGCTGTTCAAAGGTCTGCTTAGAGCTTCTGTATTTAATGCCTTTTTGGAACTGCTTGCTCCACAACATAGCCTCAAATAAACATGAATGAAATTTAACATCATCATCATCTGTAATATTTATTATACAATATAATATTAATAAGGCAAATCAATGCAAACATTGACATGAAATAAACCCTTATCCTTTAGAATCCAATAACGGCCAATTTGATGCATATATATTCCCACACATTAATTAAAGACTCTGATAATCTTTATCTAACTATTTGGGTCAGTAAATGTAAACAGGAATTACCAGATCTAATGAGATCATTTATAAAATAATCCACAATAAAATACCTGAAGTCGGCTTCATAAACATTGATTTAAAACACCTTTTGTCAGTCAGTAAAGCTATCTAGGCCAAAATGTTTTAAAAATGCTCTTTAAGTTGTGTAAAATGACTTGACTTGTGCATAAAACTTGACTTGACTTTGACTTAAGATGAGTTAAGCTAAGACTTCTATTGTGAGGAATGGCAGGCAGTCGCCTTGGCAACGCGTCTCCTGCACACACACAGCACCACCTTCAACACGCCTCGGCGCTCACGTGTACCGGGTTTTGGGTTGATTAGGAGTCTTTTTAGGTTAATCAGGGGAACGGCCGTGTGCCGGATTGTTATGTGCGAAACAGGCTTCGAGTGTGGCATTCCTCCCGAGAAGCTTCCACTTGTACTGAATGTAACTAGTTGATGTGCCCAGTGAATAAACCAAGTTTTCCGTAACTGAAACTCTGACTCCTGTTTGGTTACTGGTGACGAGGGTTCCTGTCCACACGCGATTCCTAACATCTATAAGTAAGCCTGTGCCTTCAGTTGTGCACAAGAGCTCATGTTATTATAGATTTGGAGGTGTTTTAAATGACACAACTGTACTAAGTAGTAGGTATGTCTAATTAGTGCAATTTGAATGGTTTAGTCAAACAGTGTGTAAAACTACAAGAGCTCAATAGAATGCAGTTACTTTTAAATCTTTAAACATCCCACAGGTTCAATATAACTATTGAATTAATGAATTAATTTCTAAATTAAGACCATCTTTTAATATCTGGATGAACCTATGTTTATTTTTAAAGGCACACAAGGCCATCTTATTCAGTTGATGATTTAGATATACTGTATAAATGAGTGGTATTTCACTATTATACAAGTTCATCATAATAATCAGTAAACTTGCCATATCATGTATTTTGACATGTCAAGATAATTTAAAGCAACTCTTCTAAGAGATCTTAATTGCATAGTTTAATAATTATTAATAGATATTTGAAAGCATGCTTTTAATTTTCACATAGAATTAACTTTACCTGATGTAAGTCCTGTCCAAGCACATACTCCTGAAAGTAGCCTGGGGCTGCAGATGATGCCCTTATAGCTTGCCACAGCTGATGCTGTGAGCCACCCAGGTAGTGTGAGCGAACGCCAGTGGGCAGATTGTAGTTTCTGAAGATGAAGGCTTTTAAAGGCAGCCCCCGATTTACTATTGTACTCACTGCTGCGACCTAAAGAATTAGTCAAAGCAAATTCAGCATGCCTTTTTATTTAAAAGTCTACTATAAGCCACAAATCAGCGCGTTACAAAATTGCAAATCATGTTTACCTTCGGGCACTCTTCATCTTTGGCAGTGTCTATCATAAGTCTAGGTCCTATTCTTTCTCTGTTGGTTTAAAATATTTTTATAAATATAACAAAACTAAATAACAATTGCACTGTTTTAAAGCAATTTCATGAAACTAATGCATAATAGTTGAATCAAATCTTCTGACTGAGTCTTGCCTAATGTCTACTTTATTTAGTTATACATCTACAATGCAAGCTAAAGATCTGCAACTTGATATCAAGTCTTATTCACTTCAATCTATTTCAAGTTTATCTGTTTCAATACTTTTGCTCAGCAGATAAATTGGGTGGGTTCAGAGAAAAGGTGCTTCTGAACCGTGTATCAAATTCAGATGTAAATACCTGAAATATTAATCTATTGTATAATTTTCATCCTGTAATGTCAAACAGGGGTCTGGCCTCACAATTATAGTTTAATTCACGATAAGTTTAATTCAATTTATACAATTGTTCCAATTAACGACTTAGATACTTGTATAAAATGTGTTTTATTTTATTAAATTTTTTATTAATTTTGATTTTATTTAATATTATTTAAAAAAAATTTAATACTATTTGAGTTTAGTTTGGTTGCTACAAATCATAGTTGCGTAAAAATTGTCTTACTTGAGAAGATTCTCCCACATGTGAGTGTCATAGAAAGCATGACTCCAGCCCATCTTCACTGTGCCAACAATTGCATTCTGTTTAAAAACATCTGAGCCAAGCTTCCTGTAAAGGTCCTCACACTCGGTCAAAGGAATTCTAAACGCTCCAAGCATAAATGCCAATATAGCACCTGGAAGATCACAGTAATAAAAACTAGAATGTAATTTTTTATTATTATTTCTATTACTATACAGAGCAGTGGCTCTTAAACTGTGGTATGTGTAAAAAGTTATCATTAAAAAATAATAACAACTTAGTATTTACAAATAAAAATAGTTTCATTTTAACAAATTGAATTAAAATGACATATCACAGCGCAACCAAGTTTATTAATGGATTAGTGTCAAAAAAATTATTTTAATAGATAAATAGCATTTTAAAGAAGAGAATAATCATTTAAATGTTATATTTTAAGTTTACTTATGTCATCTTTGTCCTACATACAATTCTATATAAATTACTAAGATCTAAAACATTAGATCCAAAGTACCTGTACTGACTCCACAGATGTAATCAAACAGCTGGTAGATGGGCTTTCCAGTAAGAGTCTCAAGTTCACGTAAGGTCTGCAGTGCAACCAGACCTCTGTAATTAACACAAAATACAGTACTACAATATTAGTCATTTATTTAAAGCTGCAGTTTTTAATATAATATTTTAAATTAAGAACAGTAAGTAAGTCACCCTTTGGATTTAATTATGCAAATAGATATGACCCTCTTATTGGATAATTACTGCAGGCTGATTATCTTTCAGCTGGCAACAAATTATTATACCTCAACTGGTGCAATGACTTGTTTCTCATTTCTTTAACAACCATATGGAAAGACACATTCTGTAGCTGTGGAAAAGATCTCAGTCTGTTCAGAGAATCAAACTGTCAAATCATTGGATCATCAAGCATCAAGCCGGACAAAAACCATCTAAAGAGATTGTACAAAGTACTAAAATTAGGTTAAGAACTGTCCAATGCATTTTAAAAACTGTGAGGATAGTGGAGACCCATCGTCTTCAAAAAAGAAATCTGGTCAAAAAAACGTCTTGGATGATCATGATCGTCGATTCAGGACGTGTCACTGCGTACGACTAGCATGTACTTTTTAAACGCATCTTACTTTTTGCTGTGATAAACCGTGCCAGCCAGATGCTTTGTCCCACATTATAGGTAAAACTTTATAACCACTTAGTATAAGATCACACTCTCCGAGTAATAAGTTTGGGTACCTAGTTCCTCCTCCATCGATAGAGAGGACACGGATGCCTCGACCTTTCACTGGATCAGTGTAACCCACAAGAGCAAGAGCCTGTCTCACTGTACCCTGCAGCATGGGTTCATTCCTTTGACGCAATCGGAGCAGACAAGGAATCACTTTCTCCTAAGAATAGAAATGAACACAAAGATAAATCGACTATACTCTTTAGTAACCATTTCATTATAATGTGACATAAACACAGAGACTTACAGTGACTGCAACCCCTCTGGTCTCAGGAAACTTCATCAGATGTAAACTTAGTTCCTCCACTCTGCTGATGATGAGCTTTACATTAGTCACTTTCCTAATGCCCTGCACAAGGGCTCTGGTCCGGTTATCTACACTCACCCTTGCAATAATCTACAAATACACATATCAAAGGCCTTTAATACTAGACTTTTACATAGGATGTGTATTTAGCTACAGTCCTAGACATATATAGTCCTTCTCCATTTTTGTAAAAGTTCTTGTAATGTGGATCTGATTTCAATACCGCAATGTTCCACAAGCAATCCACACAAAACTTAACACTTTACACTTAAACAACTGTCTAGTCCAGCCATGGCCTGGTGGTTAAAGGGCTTGAGATCAAAAGGTTGTCGATTTAATCCTGATGGTCAAAACGACTAAAGTGCCAACAGCACAAGGCACCAAACCCCTAACTGCTCACTGGGTGCCATGATTAGGGCTACCCAACTTAATGGGCATGTGTGCTCACTGCTGCCCCATAGTGTGTGTGAATGTATATTGCACTGCACAGACTGTGAAATAACTGGAGGAATAATTCCTGTGTGTGTAAATAATAGAAAGCACAATAGTGAAAAAGTTATCTAAATCCTAAAACTGAAGTTGAAGAAATTGCCAAAAAATACTGAAATGCAATTCCAAAACAGATAATTCTACATTGAAATTAAATCAACACACAAAAACGCAATAAAAACTGTACTTATGTAATAAATTCTTATACTTCCTAATCACAGATATGCTTGATACTTGAATACCGTAATCAACACAGTAAGAGTACATTCACTCCTAAAAAATGTAGCATATTTCCATTTTCCACTATTTTGTAAATTACTCAATGAATTATGGTTTTGAAAACCATCCATAATTAAGAAGCACAAGTAAACAATAAACCATATAAGGCCCCAAAAGCACAAAGCTAGCATGACTTTTTAAAATGAGTATACAACCCCTGGCAAAAAGTATGGAATCACCAGTCTTCTATGAGCACTCATTCAGACATTTCATTCTGTAAAACAGACTCAGATCAAAAACATGATACAATAATAAGGTCATTCCAAAGTGCAACTTGATGTCTTTCAGGAACACTCAAAGAAATGAAAAGAAAACATTGTGGAAGTCAGAGACTTCCATACTTTTTTCCAGGGGTTATATTACAAAAAACATTGGATAATACAAACAAAATGGTTTTGCACTAGTAAAAGTGCAATAATAATAAAACAATGAGAGATACATTTCTTACAGAAGAGTAGTAATAATATTTAAATTAGTGGCACAAAGTGGCTGTTCAGTGTTAATTTCACAAACAGGCTGAAGATGTTTATTTAAATTTTTAAGGACATATTGAGTTTATGGGTGCAAATGCCTCCCTAAAGTGTGTCAAGTTGCTAGGCACCGCTGTACTTTAAAAACACTGTAAAATGTTATAATCATTTGTATAAAAGGGCTGTGTACATTTGATTTCAAACAATACAAATTATACACAGTACATTTTAGAAATATTCAAATGGAAATATGACAGTAATACCTTTTCTTTCTGGGAGCGAAGCTTTTTGGCCTTTTCCTCCATCAATTTCTGTTCCGTACTTTCTGCAGGCTCTGCATTTTCAGGTCTTGTCTGACCCACCTCAGAGGTTTTGTCTTTTTCTGCAGCTACGCTTTTGAACTTAGGAACAAGTGGAGTAATGTAGCTTCCCACAAATGCCTGCACACTGGGACTCTTATATGACAGGTAATGACTAATGCTCTTCCTCTCCACAGTGGGTGTAACATCGCTCTCTGGCTCTGAACAGACTGTTTTAGAGGTAGTCTGTTCTGTGAGCCGGTCCAAATCAACTTTTTGCATACCAGAAGCAAGCATGGGTTGATGATCTTTAATCCCACTTGTGTTAGATGATGTGATTGTAACTTCATTGATCTGCCTTTGAATGTCACTTCCAAAGTATTCATTCACATGTGCTGCCAAGTGGTTGTAGGTCTCATCCATGTTGGTGGTAAAAGCTGAAGGCTGAAAACGTTGCAGAGCCTTGACTTCAGCTTTAGGGCCATCTTTGTCTTTGACTTCCAGAGTATTTTCATCAGTTTTAGCATCAAGCTGTTTATTAACATCCATAGTCATGAGTGTTGCTGGCTCTGATTCTACTTTAATCTCGCCAGCTTTACATGTTCCATCATCACTGAGTCTGAGCCGTGTTATTTTAGAAAGGAGTTCAGTGTTAACTGTCCCACTAACAGCTTTGGTAACAGTGTCAAGAGTAGTCCTGATACGCGACATATAGCAAGGTAGTTTAAAGAAAAGTCAGGATTGTTTGGTTTAAGCCTAAAGCTCCTCAGTTTTTTGATTTTCAAAGTAGGTTGTCCATAAAGTGGTTTACTTTTGTTGTGCTGGTCGCATACATTTACCATAGTAACTGTTCTGATGCATCCAGAACACTCCCTAGGAAAAATTTAGGCCTTGATTAGTGCAACAGTCAAAAGAAAACATATATGGGTAAATTTATAATTCAAAAATGCAGATTAGCATCAAAGTAAAACAAAACATGTGCCACACTAAACTGTTACTGTTTCAAACACATTCACGGGCAATTTAATATATAAAATAAGTTACAGCAATTTTTTGGACTATGGGAGGAAACCGTAAACTAAAAACTAAAAAAAAAAACATGCATACTTGAGGAGAACGTGCAAACTTCACACAGAAAAGATCTGGACTGCCCCACCTGGGTAACCCGAGACCTCCATATTGCCCTTAATGAGAAGAAATGTAGGAGTGCAAAAGCTCTTGCAGATAATCTAGACCAGGGGTCACCAACAGGGGTCACCACCAGGTCATCCGCAAGGACCTCTTGAGTAACCCGCGGGCCTGTTCTAAAAATAGTTCATTATAGTGACACTCACAAGTGAGCTGCATAAATGTTTTTGTCGCTATTCTTTTTTTAAATCACACTTGCATTGGTGTAAATTAGAAAAGTACAATATATGTAATATGTTGTAGCGATCGCTTAATGTTATGGGTTATGTGTTTGTTTAATGTTATGGGTTATGTGTGTATTTAATGTTATGGCTTATGTGTTTGTTTAATGTTATGGCTTATGTGTTTGTTTAATGTTATGGGTTATGTGTTTGTTTAATGTTATGGGTTATGTGTTTGTTTAATGTTATGGGTT
>JAOUQU010445189.1:0-31340 GCA_028566735.1 Ammoglanis amapaensis | reverse complement strand
TGTGTGTGTGTGTGTGTGTGTGTGTGTGTGTGTGTGTGTGTGTGTGTGTGTGTGTGTGTGTGTGTGTGTGATGAAATTCAGATGCATACAGATCTATTAAACAGTCATGAATGTGTGTATTCTGTATTGTGTATACTAATGCATATTGAACCCATGCTTAAAATCAGCTAATGATCATGATCTGGAAAACAAATGGAATATTTCAATAGATAATGGATAGATAATTCAATAGATAAAATCTTGTCTGTATTTTTATATTATTAAAAACATTCAGGTGAAGTATTTAGAAATTATGATATCATTATTGATTATAGCTAAAAAGACAGTATTGGTTCTCTGGAACATTTGGAACATTCTCTATAACATGTTCAAGATCGATGCTTCAGTTTTACAGTAATGTATTCATTTGTGGATTAAAAATGCTTTTATTTTGGATTGAATAAATGTTATGGCTTAATTCTGGACTGTCACCAAAATAGTTTTGGACCACCTATTCTTAAAATCTACTGTTTTAAAAGAATCTCTTTTATAAAAAAATATTAAACATATTTTTATTATTTGTATTACGGATATAACATAGTCATTCTTTTTGCCAGTAGTGTTTTAACAAAGCTCATATTGGTGTTTACATTGGCTATGATCTAGTGACTGCAGTGACCACACCTTATGAATGACTATCATTTCATACACTAAAAACCCCTCAGTGAGAGATGAATTTGTTCATTTTAGAACAAACCTTGATTGGCAGTGACTAACATGACGAAGCATCTGAAACTAGCACATCTAGTAGTGGTAGCCATATACAATATTTTAAAAAAATGAAAAGCTCAGCCATTTCAGAGTTATTACTGAAAGGCAGATAGTGTTTGTATTAAATATCCATGCTACATGGAATATGCTCCTTGAGTTTCCTTTGCTTCCTTTACTTCTAAAATAGGAATTAATAGCTGCCAGGCTGATGGCCTGCCTTCTCATCACAGGCCTGCTGTTTTCTGATCGTACACCTCTGATAAAGCCAGTATAGATGTGGAATGACTCCTAATGCACCTAACTGAGTGTGAAGAATGACTCGTCTCTGCTTGAACTGCCCTTCCCTGCTGATTAATAACCCAGCGTGCGTACAAAGGTCATTTGTAGCTCAAGCCATTAGCCAATTGAACTAATTGTCCTTATTTGTTTTTATTTCATCAGGGACAGGGCAAGTGATTTTGATAAACCAATTGCTGGGGTACTGTATTGATTTAATGTAAAGCAGTAATTTAATACGGCTATTTGCATTCACATTTATAATTTTATTTAAACATATTTATGTAAACAGCATATTCTGCATATGGACACTAATAGATGCATTTTAATCATGCCAGTGTTATTTTATTGTTAAGAATTACACAGGTGACTTTTTTCCCCTCTTTGGACAAACGGGATTTCCAACGATTCGTTTTTCAAATGGGCAACTAATGCTTGAAAAAAAAGTTCTCCAAAGAAGGATTGAAAGGCATTGATCTGTCAATAATAATGCCTAAAAATCCATGTGGCCAAGGAAGTTATTAACAAACCATTGTTAAGCACTACAATAAGATTTACATTCACAAATACCACTCAGTCTTTACTATACAAAATAGAAGTCTTGTTATACCCTTGTTTAAATGAACTGTTCTCTAGGCTCGATGGAATCTGGTATTGATCAACCATTAATTAAATAGAAAAAGTGTACTCTGAATTATCATGAATAGAAAATGTGTAGACAATTTTAAAACAAAATTTGACCAAATATTGTCTTACTCCATAGCTTGGTCAAATACTCCATAGCTTGGTCTTCTGGGGATAAAATGTTCAAAAAAATGTGTGTGCATGTTTTGGAATGTGTTGTAGAATGTACTGACATTAGGGAATCGTAGCTGTACGTTAACAAATGATCTAAAATTGAGCAGTCATAGCTGGATGGCTTACTGTAGTGCACTGTAACAGTACATAACATTAAATTTTTTCCTTAAATAGAAAACAGTCCTAGGATATAAATCTGCTTCAAATCTGGTAGAAAAATGTAGTACTGTAACTTCTCAACTTAAGTGACTAATTCATTAAAGAAAGTAATTAAAGCCCCAATAAGAAAAATTATTAGTATTATTTTTGAGCCGAGAGTCTGAACTCCTCATTTTAAAACTTAGCATTGCCAACGTTTGGCTAGGTTCTACCCTAGCCACTGAATTCAGTGCATTGTATTGGCAGTCCCAAGGCTAGGTAAATAGAAGAGTTGGGTCAGGAAGTGCATACAAATCAGTAATGCAGAACACGATCCAATGCCGTGACCCTTAACAAGAGTTACCAAAAGAATGCACATTATTGTTATTATTTTTGTTGTTATTATTATTAGGTGCATTATATGTTACACCGTAATATGAGCCATTAGGGTTAGCATGAAGTTTGTTTGCACATCTGGGAAAAGCTACTTGAGGATTTGTGATCAGCAATAAATTTCCAAGCCAGTTAGTTGCACTACAGATGTGATGTTTGCTTTGAGAACTAAGGAAATCAGGAGTGGCAGAAAAGTAGGTTGTGTTAGATACACGTGAGGACAATGTGGCACTGAAATTAAATTCCTACTATTTAAAAAAAAATCTTTTTTTTTTTCGATTGCTTCTGTTTGAATTTAAATTTTAGTGTAAAATGTTCTCATTTTGTACACTTTTACACATTTAAAAAATGTACTGTGTATGACTATGTATTTAAATTTTGGTTTAAATTGTTAATGAATGGTGTGATTTATAATTATAATTAAAGAGTTGGTAGCATCCTGAGGAGATCATTGAGAACTATATGTAAGTGTTGGAGTTAGCAGAAGTAAACGGAGTGCATGTGAATGAATCAGAGAGAGAGAAAGGTGGAAAGGTTAAGTTGCAAGAGGTTGAAGTGATGAAAGTAGACGAGTTTAAATAATTGGGGTCGAGTCTACAAAGTAATGGAGAATGTGGTTGAGAGGTAAAGATAAAAGTGCAGGCAGAGCGGAGTGCAGGGTGTAGAGTGGCTGGAGAGATTTCTTATGAAATGCTATCTGCACCAGTGAAAGAAAAGGTTTATACTACAGAGGTCTGCTATCTGATAACGTTTCCGTCTTGTCTACACAAAGACAAAAATGATATTGTTTAGAAATGAATTCCATAAAAAAAATGGCATCGTATTAGAGGGCTAAAATTGTCCACATGGGTGCACGCTGTGTACTTATGTATACTGGGCCAATTATTGGCGTTTTTTACACTACCACATAAACACACCTAAGAAATTCAACACTGGGTATGGGCATACAAGTTATGTGAGGTACACACAACACCACAAGGCAGCAATCGCCTGGTGGGCAGAGAACTGAGCTTGTCATCAGAAGGTTGCATGTTTGATTCTGAGAGTTGGCAGAGGTGACAAAGTGCCCTTGTGCAAGGCATCGAATCCCTAACATGACCACCGCACTGGGCATGTGTGCTCACTGCTGCTCCCTAGTGAGTGTTCACTATTGTGTTTAAATGTGTGTTTCACTGCACTGATTGGGTTAAATGTGAATGGATAATTTCTAAATGTGTAAAAAGCTAAATGGTGAAAAGAGTATAATCAAAAAAATCTCTTGTAAAAGAGGAGCAATATATTTTGTTGTAAAACTGTAACAAAGTAATTTTGTAACAAAAATACAGCACTGTACGGTGACATGTTTGTTGTTGTTTACAGTGCGAAGTAGACATAGGTTACAGAGAGAGGTGGCGCTACACTGTTTCAGATAAGATGGCATAACATGAAATGTAGATCTGTAGATTTAAAGCATTTTGATTTTTTTTGTCTCCTAAAACGCCGGCTCTATGTGGACGTAACACCTAAACAATAAATCAATTTTCTGTGGGAGTGATGAGAATGGACAAGATTGGGACTTTATTGGGAGTTTGTTATAGGGACAGCACAAGTATAAAAACTAAGTTAGGGAGAAGTTAATGAGATGGTATAGGCATGTGAAATGGTGGAATTTGAGGTATTTCAAGGGAAGGCTGTGAAATATAGAGCCGACTGTGAAGAACAAAAGGTTGGGCAAATATGAGGTTTAAGAATGCAGTGAAGGTGGGCATACAGGTGGTTGGGGTGACGGAGAAAGATGCTTGCACACACATGAGCCAGGTAAAAAGCAATTTGCCAACACAAATCACTTGTAGCCCAGATTATAACAGAAAACGTGTGTTGCTGTTTGTACGTGATATATCTCTGTGTTGGAAGACAGCACTGGCAAGGGATCAGAAGTGCCTGCGGATTAGACACGTGTCAGAGGTTGCATGTTGGGATCTGAGAGTGCTTATCAGATTGAGAGGTCTGCAAATGGTTTTACATTCGATAATGGAAAATTTAATGTAATGAAAAGTGCAATGAAAGTTCGGTGAAATGAAAGTTCCAGGATATGGACAGTCTGGACCTTGTGAAAGAATTGTAAGAGAATACATTAATACTTAATAATATTTTTTTAACTTATCCAGTGTAGCTTTGTTTGGAAAATCATCAGCCTCAGAGAGGTGACATCAACTTTTTTAGCCTTGTCCATCCATCATTTTTGGTATACTAAACAAACCAAGCACTTACAACAGTTGTAATTGCTGCTTTTCACTGTAACGCACATTTATTAATATTTTTAATTATGTAAATAATTAGTATTATTCTACTTTTATTTAGGCTTGAGTTGTGAATAAATGTGCATTCATGCATTTTGCAACATGATGAAGTACAATCACCTACATACAAATTTTTCATTGCTATTAGTTATGTTATCGTGTGTGTGTGTGTGTGTGCAGGATAGCTGTGATGGTTTCTGTCAACAGTGGATGTCTTTTTAGGTCATCTGTCTTTTTAACTTATAAACATGCAGTGTTTTATTGGAAAATAGTCAGTTAGATAGTTTTGTCTTATATAGTGTTTTACTCGATTTTAAGGTTTCCGACGTTTTCACCATCATTTTGTTATTGCTGTCTGCTTAGGTTAGGGTTGAAATATTTCAACCATATGATGGACAGAGTGTAGTGATTTGGGACCCTAGATGAGTATTGGTAAATTGTTGGTTAGTAAATTGTTTAACAGGTATATTTGGTAGGAGGAATTTCAGACTCACACTCAAGATGCAGTTACCCAGGTCTTGGTGCCAGAGTTAGGATATAGGAAGTTGAAGAATTCAGCATTTTTTAAAGTCTTTGAGTCGAGGGTGGACATGTGGCTCCTTCTTTACACTTGTTAAACTGCATCCGATGGCCCTGGATATACAGACTTTATCACTGTCTGCAGCGCCTATTTATCTGCCCCAGTGCAGCCAGCAGACCACACAATGAAGCATGTGGTCAGGTAGCTCCCCACCACACATCTATAGAGAAAGCTTAGGCTGTATGTGTTATTTTTTAATTTTCAAACAGCGTGAAACAATATGTCTGAATATCCTATTTAGTATTGTTTTTGTCTGGTGTAGAGTATCATGTAAATTACTTTGCACTGAATCAGTTGTACATTGGGATTATTAGTCATGGAAAATCTATTCTGTAGTATATGTGTCCAGAGGTCAGCATCAAGGCTAATTGAAAGGTCCTTTCCCCATTTTATTGCAAGCATAGCTCTTGTGTAATCTAATTTTGATGGTAATAATAGATATTTGGCCATATAGTGCATGCTTATGAGAACATTAATCTTCAACGTGTCCTCAGCTAATTACAAAGAGGACAATCAGAAACTTCTGTTGTGTAGTTTTCATACATTTTGTGTCAAAGATATCATTATCCTTTCAGTTGAATGGATAGAGCGCAACTTCCTTCCCACAATGCCAGGTCAGCCATGATTTCAGAGCTGGGAAAGGAAGCTCAAAAATCCCTGTAGAGATAGTACGAAAAGCTTAGAAAAGTGTTTTCCCCAGGGTCTCTTCTCAGCTTTATCTGTTATTATTCATTTCTTTGTACAACTGCCATGAGGGTATTAGGTCATTTGGAAAAGGTGTGGGAAAATGTAAAAACATTACATGTGCAAAGCTGAAGGGGTATGATATCACATACCTCACCTGTGTTAGATAGTAAGGCAAGAAACCTTAAGTATAGGAAGGTTAAATGCATGATGCAATTGGAATGTGGGGTTGTAGTTTGAGTAGAAAATCCATACAGAACATTTTGTTCTAGCAATACATAGAGCATGTAGTGGATTTAAAATTGTCTCCATCGATCAGTATTATAGTCAGATGACCATTGGAAGCAAAATCTGGTATTATCACTGTGGGATTGGAACATATGAGTGAAATTACTTCATGCACTTTAGGGCTACAAATCCTCTTTCCTTACAAGCATTTTTCTGGAAATTATTTTTACACATCATTTTCTCTTTTACTTTGCACCAGCTCTCATGTTTTTGGATTTAAAAAAAGCAAAAATATTCACTATTGAATATCAAATTTAGATATAAAATCATGTACATCCAAGAAAAGAGAAGGTGAATCAAATGTCATTCCATCTTTTCTAAGTATTTACCCTTTTAGCTATATAATTGATATTTGCTTGTTTTTTTCTAAATGAAGCAAAGCTGTTTGGTGATTTTTATACAATTATGAGTCATTGCTTGGTAAAAAAAACTTTCAATGGTTTAAAAACAATATTGCTGAATGAAATGCCAGGATTTGTACATTACTATCTTACTTTCAATAGTTTAAATAAAATTAATTTTTTTAAGAAATCTGAAGAAATTTCAGTGGAAATTTTACCTGACAAAGGCACAAGCCTAAGTTTATTTGTTTTGTTTGTTTTTATGCATAAAGTATGTCTATAAGAATTTGTGCCATTCAAAACAGCATTTATACAGATTGGCACCAATATTGGTCCATTAAGCCTCATTTGATGTTTCAGTTTATTTTAAAGTTGACTGAGGTCATGGTTCTTTTAACCAAGCATTTCTTAATGTCATTATATATTTCTCTATGCTATCAGACACAGTTTTGCTCATGCATGAAGCCTTCTTCATATTTTTTGCAGACAGAAGAAAGAGATAAACAAAATTCTGCACCATCTAGACTTATATACTCATATAATATTTTTGCAGGCAGCAGCTCCAGAATATTAGACAATATGGCAACCAGTATAATGCCAACACAGAGCTGAAATTCAAAAGAGGGAGCAAAATACTAGAGGCAATATTCAGAGACAAACTGAATATGAACAGAAAAGATAAAGAGTCGAGTATTCACATACACAAGAATGAAAATGTAGGTCATAGGCAAAAAGACACAGAGAGAAAGAGACAGATATAAAGAGAGAATCTTCTGATTTGTGTAGATGCCTTTGAGATGTATGTGATGCATGCGGTTGTTGCACTGCTCTGTACACCATTTCCGCTTGTTTTTATAGGTGACTAAGGTTCAATATGTGTGACAAGAAATGTTGTGGACGAGTGACACTTAAAAAATGCTATGAGAAAATGACAGATAGCAGTTTCTTTAAAATTGCATATGCATCAGACAGTGTGTTATTTATCCATGAGGTGTAATCGGATTCACTGTCTCTCTTTGTTCTACTTGCACACATTTAATAATAAAAATGAGCTTTGTGTTAGATAGATCTGTCTCATGGTAGCAGTTGTTGTCTAGAGAAACGCAATAACACCTCTGCCTTTGTCACTTGTTCCGACCAGTCAAACCATCACATTCACACACAAACACACACAAAACACTATTTTCTTATTTATTTTTTTCTTAGATTAGCTTGATCCAAGCATCAACGGGTTTAGGAACAGTTGTTGAAGTTGTGTGTGTGACGAGTGTGAAATAGGTTATTGGCAACATTAGTGCAAGAGCACACTGTGAGTTCCTAGTCAGCAATAAAGCAGGTAAGATGATTCACTGCAGCAGATGATCGGTGCTTGATGTGTTAGAAAAATAAAGACTGTCTGTTAGACTGTGTGTATTAGAAGTATATATGTGTGTATCATGTTTAGTGCTGCTCCCTGAAAACAATCTTTAACAAACCAAAAAATATATAACTACAATTAACAACAATTAACAACAAACTTTCACATTTCCATTTATTTATTTATTAAGCATTTTAACGTCATGTTTTAAACCCTTGTTTAAATCCTTAACAAGAAACGATACACAGGTCACATCAAACACAGTCATGGACAGTTTAGAGTCTTCAATTTGCCTCACTGGCATTTTTTTGGACTGTGGGAGGAAACCAGAGCACCCATAGTGAACTCACTCGAGCATGGGGAGAACATGCAAACTTCACAGAAAGCCTCCTGTGCCAACTTGGGAATCGAATCCAAGACTTCTTACTGTTAAAAAACAGTATTAACCACTAGACCACTGTGTCACCTTTTTACATTTATATCTATACAACTTATTAAACACACATGCAAGTTTCAGTACAGTTAAGTGCAAAACATAATGTTAAATACACATAATACTGAATAACACACAAATAACATGACAATTCAGTACCGTACAATTTACAGTTGAATACATTAGATAAACAATAAAACACAGTAGATCACTTTACAACAAACTAGTTTAATTCATGACAATACATTAAAAGATTACATTACAAGAATGGTGCAACACAATACATGATAATATAATACGGTACAGCACAGCAGTATAGTAAATGTAAATCCATTAACAGCACAGTTTAGATCAACACAATAAAATGTAATATCATATTGCATTACGTTATGAAACAGTTTAGGCAGTGATTCCCTAATGATTAAGTTACTGGGCTAAAAATGAGAAGGTCACCGGTTCAAGCCTCACTACCACCAGTTGCCACTATCCGATTCTGCCTTAAGAATAATAAGCCTTTAATGCAGAATAGGATGTCACACCAAAGCACAATAGAAAGCAATACTGAACAACAGAACACAGTGCAGAAATGTTAAATAGAAGCTGAATAAGTTGCTGTGGCAACCATTGAAAAAGGGAAAATATCTAAATGTAGTGGTGGCAACAAAATATCCTATATAAGGCCACTGTCCATAAAATGTACGCATTGAAAGATTCAAATGGAAAAAAGAGATGGAAGCATGTCCATTAATGTACTGTTAAATATCAGAATCAGGTTTATTGGCCAAGTATGTGATCGAAGGTGATGTGATTTGGTTTTGTCTCTTTGATGGTGTCTGTCTTGTACAGTCTGGGTAAACAAACAAATTACAAACTGATAATCAGCAATACACAGGAGCAATAAAGTCAAAATATTTAAACTATCAAACTGTGAACTGTTAACTGATATACAAATGAAGTCTAGATGTTTGTAATATTGTATGTAAAATGTGTAGTGACCGTTGTATATCTGTATAATGTGGTACACATTAAGTGAAACAGAGATTTTTTATTTATATAATAACAAAATGAATCGGCCTAATGCTTATTAAAAAGCTCCGGATGGTTTTAACTTGAATATATTCAGAAAGTCAGAGTCAAATGTTCTTACATGAATTAAAGGCTGCTGGAACATGGATGTAGTTATGTTCATGTATCTATACAGGTGTACCTTGTGTAATAAAATGTAATAAAACACAGAATATAACATATTTTTTTCATTCTTTTTGTGTGTAGTTGATAACACGCAACCCTGTCGCGCCCACAGCGCCCGCTCTCGGCCCGGGCGGCCCACCATGGCCCGGGAATGAAGTCTTACCATGTGAGTCGTAGCCTATCACAGCACTCATCCGGAGCGTGTCACTGCATGCCGGAGGACAGCGATGCTACCCGTGATTACCTGCGACATACAGACCACCCATATTTCCCACCTGGTGGGCCACCTGAGCCTCTGGCACCACCACCATCTGGAGGAGGAACGTTCCCACGTTCACATGCCCCTCAGCAGCAGTCCTACGACTGTGAGGAATGCCTGTCATCGGCCGGACATGGGCATGGATATGGGCACCCAAAGATGCACCGTATCCCTCCTAACTTGTTGGATCAGTTTGAAAAGCAGCTGCCCATGCATCCAGATGGCTTTCATACACTGCAATACCAGCAATCGACCAGCAGTGAGCAACGCAGTGAGAGTCCCAGTCGCATCCGCCACTTAGTAAACTCAGTTCAGCGTCTCTTTGCTAAGTCTCATTCTTTAGAGGCGCCTTCCAAGCGTGAGTTTAATGGATGCAGAGACCGTGATAGAGAGCGGGGACAACGTGGTGAGAATGGTACAGGTCACCAGCATCCAGGTACGCACCAGTCACGCTCAACACGTCGAAGTAAGAGCCGTGAGCGCAGCAAGAGTGGAGACTCTCGCCATGATTCAAGACACCACTCAAGACACAGAAGCAGGACAGCTGGCTGGTGGAGCTCTGATGACAACCTGGACAGTGACAGTAGTTTTCTTGTGCATGGGGGCAGAGGAACAGTGCGAGGATTTCCTCCGAGTCATGAGATGCTTGACTCAGCCATTCAGGAACTGACCCTAAAGAAGAGTAAAAGTTCCACCGCCGCAGAGTGCATGGCCTGTAGTACACTAGCCAGAGCAACTGATATTGGCCACTCTCTGAAAAGGAACACCTGGTCAGCCATGACAGTCAGTCAAGCCAGAGAAGCATACCCTACCACACGAGGAGGAGGAACAAGCTACGATAAGGCACTAGTGCCTCTGGATAACAAACTGAAGGAGCGCAACCTCCACTACCTACAGGTATGTGTGGTTTTGTATCCTTATGTCTTTGCAGGTAAAAGGAACTTTTTAGTATCCTTGGTATTTTACAAAGATGTTGCAGTCTCTTTTCTGTATACCCCCTTAGCTTGTATGTTTGCAAGGGCTGCTTGTTGGCTATTTTTACCCTTTTTTCAATCTAGTCATGCCGAATAGCCAATTACAATTTTACCATTGCTTGCACCAGCTTTCATACGGCCCCATGAGAGCTGAAGACCAGAATTGTCTCCTCAATGTGTGAGCGGCAACAACAAATTGCACTAAATATTACATAGTTGTGTGTGGTTCCTAAAATCATGCATGCACAGAAACTAAAAAAAAAACATACTACTGATTCCTGATCTTTTTTGTGTTATGAATGTACTGTATGTTCCATGGGTACCAGAAACATTTTTGAAAACCTAATTAATGACAATAAAAATGCCTTCTCAGTATATTTTTGATAAGCCTTAGAATTTGTAAAACGAAAAGGGACAAATGCAAAATGTTTATGAATGTATTAATGTATTTCTATACTGGTCCTATAATTACTCCAGGTTTGAATAAAACTCATCAATCTGTTTTTTGTCAGAAAAAAAATTCTTAGCAGTTTCACAGTTTTGGTCTGCTTGTGGTTTGTATACTGTGGATTAATTTACATGGATAATATCTACAGACACTTTCTACCAGCAACAAATAACAGAAATAATAAAACAGAGTTTTCTAGTATCCGCATACTTTACAGCCGATGGATTTGAGAACTTGGGATATAAACAGCAGTATTATACTGCCAGGGGGAGCTGTACCTGCAAGTCAAAGAGGCTTGTAAATACTGTAAGAGTTTTGTGTTTCTAGCTGAGTTGAGCACTAACTAACTGCTGGCACTGTGTTTTTTTCCATTCTAAGATGTGGAACGTATCTGATCTAGTTATTTTATAGCTTGATCATTTGTGAAAATAATGTTTTAAAAAACTCAAAGCATAAACGTGAAGGAGGTGAGGCGATTCTGGCAACAGCTTATTAGCATAAGAGACATAGCTCAAAACAGAGTGATTTTTCTTTATCTGAATTTCATGTACATGTTTGAAAAGCCTGTTTATTCTAACTTATTTCAAAGGAGACATAATATATGTGTGTTAGCGGAACTGAAATTTAAAACAATTCCTGGAATTTGCTTAGCTATAATTATTGTGTCTTTTATTTTTTTATATCTTTATCTGTGACCATGTTAACCAGCTCAATAAAAGAAAATCAAATTATGGTACACCTGCAGTTTTTCTCAGACTTTTTAGATGCACGTTCCTCACAAAATCAACAATGACTGACAGCTCATAACCATATTGTGGAAATGACATGGTAATTATATTTTATATTATTCTGAAAGATCAGACTCGTTCAGACTTCATAAGGATCTGACTGTTGATGTCCCATGTGACTGTGACAAATGACAAGTCAAATAATTCTGCAAAACATTAAAAGCATTAACTTTGCCAACTTCAACCTTTTTACTAGTTGTTTCATGGTGGTGCACTTTTGTAGATGTAGTTAATGACTTTAGTTGTTTCAGAATACAAACAAGTGACAGATCTTCAGATCTGAACTGACAAGGTAGAATGCCACCTAAACTTGCCACACAAAGAAAAGCCACCAACCTTAAAAAAAATTAGCAAACATTCTTCTTTCAAGAAACTGGAGTATTAGTATTTCCATTTAAAATAATCAGCTACTGTAAATGACCATAATGGGAAAAATATGCATGGTATTTTACCTAATGCAATCCTATTATCTTATTATATAGTACTATAACATTTAAATGTTTAATTTGATGACAATTACTGCATTTAAAATATATCTTTAACATTTACTTAACTAGTTCATGCATATTTTTTTTGCATTCATACTAAAATAATGCAGAAAATGCCTCCGACTCGATGGATTACTGCAGAACTTTGTTATTTATATGTGTGAATTAGCAAATATTGAACATAAATGTTTCTGAAAAATGTAAATAATCTCAATGTATTCAATTAGATTATTGTCAGAGCTAAGTAGGTTGCTAGAGTTTATACTTGCTGAAATGGTGTTATTGTTGGGCCCTTAGCGGTGCTCCTAACCTTTAAGCTATAGAATTTTATTTATCCACAATTGTAAGAGCTTTGAATAAATGTGTTTATTCAGTATAATACACACAGTATCTAATTGTTTTTTATTATTTCTGAAGTAATTTAATAAATACGAAATAATTCTTAATGTATTCTATATTCCATACCTGGCTTACAGGACTTGGATGTCAGTTTCCAGGAATGAATATTTCTTAAATGTCATCATAATGGTTTTAACACTAATACATGATATTGTGCCAATAATGCAGTTAACAATAATTAGTTGTTGTTTATGTACATCAGAAATGTCCCTAGTAAATAATTACACATTAACCTGAACTTATAAGCAAGTATTAATCCATGAACAAAACGATTTAGAATCACAGCAGTATCACTGATAAAAAGTTAATCTGGGAATTGTACATCACTTCTTTCTCTCACAATTTCTTCCTTCATTACTGACAGAGACAAAACAATTCTCCAGAAACAGCAGGAAGCTATGTCTGACATTACGTCTCCATACATGAGCTACAGTCGAGTTCCTAATTCAGTGATTAAAACATAATTAGCTACACCAAGTGTTTTGTGAATAGTGCAAATATGAACTCATCAACCTGTTTATATTTTTATACTTTTTATCCATTCATCCATTATCTAGTGTGCTGCTTAATTGGGTCACGGTGGGACACACACAAAAAAAAACACACATAGGACAATTTCAGTTTCTCCAATGAATGTGGCTGCAGTCTTTGGACTGTGGGAGGAAACAAGAGTAATCAGACACTGTGAGAACATGTGAACTCTTCATACGTGAAGCCCTGAATTGTCTTACTTGTGAATCGAACACTAGAATCGGGCTTCTGGCTATGAGGCAACAGAGCTAACCACTAAACCCCCATGCTGCCCTATCTCTCTACTTAACAACCACTTATTTATACATGTGGATCACACAGGTAAGATATATTTTATTGGGCAAGCATTTCCAGTAAAAGCTTAAAAAACGATCCTTTATAAATCACTTACAAAGCAATTACAAACAGGGGCTCCTCTGTAGTGATCATCCATGTATTTCGATCCATAAAACGCATCATTTAAAGTATTTACCAAACGCCTTTTATCCAAAGCAACATGAAATTAAAATTTTATGCCTCATTGAGCAATTGAGGGTTAAGAGCCTTGCTCGGGGGCCAAACAGTGGCAACTTGGAGGTAGGGAGGCTTGAATCAGCGATCGTGTAGTCACTATCCCAGGACCTTAAAAGCTATGCCATCACTACCTCCTGGGTTCAGCCAGAGGTAAGGAATAAAGCATGTTACACTTTATCATTTAGCACCAGAAACCCTGAACTCATAAGATCTTTCATAAGAAACAAAGAAACAAGTCAATCTGTGTGGGCAATTTGCGTAGACAAGCACAACAAGCAAAATGCATCAAGTTAATAATAAGTATTATAACAGGGAAGGCAGGATAACGACATTAAATTCTAAGTGAAAAAGAGCTTAAGAAGAGGCTAGAAGTATAAGCCAAGCCTGTATTAATGATATGAGGTTGATCATTAATACTGCTAAAAACCTCTGATAACCGATTCTTTTTTTCTAAATGGAATTTAAGTGCTTTTTTTTTATAAATCTACACTGACTTCAGCCATCTGTCCAAAAACCTAGTGAGCTTTCAACACTGTATATCATACTTCACACACTCCTGAGAGAAATGTTCCTAAATCACAATACATAACACTACATACATGCTAGTGAACAGTTCACGTTCAAAGTTCACAATTTTAATTCTGAACTAGTTCAAAGTTCAGTTAATTTTACTTTTTTCGTGAGATATTCAAATAAATACTTATTTTCACAGTACAAGCTAGAAATCACTATACGTTCTTTGAAACTGCTCATTGTAGTCATTTGCTCATGACACTGCAATTGTGGTTTTTTTTACCAGGTGATAAAACTTGCAGCAGAGACCAGTTCTATACTTAGTGCAATGAAATCTACTAGCATTTAATTAAAATATATATATATATAATATGAAATATGTATATATTATTTGATATATATGATATATACATATGTGTGTATGAAATGAGCAAAACTCTTGAATATGTTAACGATTGTAAAATTGTTTTAAATGTTCATAAGGAGAATCGGTGTCTGTCTCCGTGCCATCTTTTCCACTAGCCATTTTTTAAAAATTGCAGCGCTTTTTCTCACTTTCGTCGTTGGTCTGTCACTCTCACACACTCTCTTTCTCTCTCTGACTCTCTCTCCCTCTCTCTTCTAAAATACTTAATTATGACCATGTGAAAAAAAGTTTTCTTGAGCGTTTTGAAAATGTATTAAAAATAAAAACAAAGAAATCACATTCATGTACGTATTCGCAGCCTTCACCTTGAGATGTTTCAACAGCTAAATGGAGTCCTCCTGTGGTAAATACAGTTGATTGGACATGATTTGGAAAGGCACACACCTGTCTAAATAAGGTCCCACAATTGACTGCATGTCAGAGCGCAAACACCAAGCATGAATTCAAAGGAATTGTCTGTAGACCTTAGAGACAAAAATGTTTTGAGGCTCAAATCTGGGGAAGGATACAGAAACATTTCTGCTGCTTTGAAGGTCCTAATGAGCACAGTGGCCTCCAACATTCGTAAATGGAAGAAGTTTGGAACCACCAGGACTTTTCCTAGAGCTGGCCATCCGTCTAAGTTGAGCGATCGGGGGAGAAGGGTGTTGGTCAAGGAGGTGACCAAAAACCGGACGTCACTCTGTCAGAACTCCAGCATTCCTCCGTGGAGAGAGGAGAACCCTGCAGAACGACAACCATCTCTGCAGCAATCCACCAATAAGGCCTGTATGGCAGAGTGGCCAGACGAAAGCCACTTCTTAGTAAATGGCACAAGGCAGCCCATCTGGAATTTGCCAAAAGACACCTAAAGGACTCTCAGCCAATGAGAAACTAAATTCTCTGGGCTGATGAGACAAAGATTGAATTCTTTGGTGTGAATGCCAGGTGTCATGTTTTGAGGAAACTAGGCACTGCTCATCAAGCATCCCTACAGTCAAGCATGTGGTGGCGGCATCATGATATGGATATGTTTTTCAGCTGCAGGAACTAGCAGACTAGTCAGGATAGAAAGAAAGATGAATGCAGCAATGTACAGAGACATCCTGGATGAAAACCTGCTCCAGAGCACTCTTGACCTCAGACTGGGGTGACGGTTTATTTTTCAGCAAACCAACAACTCTAAGCATACAGCCATGATCTCACGTGGAGTGGTTTTAGGACCATTCTGTCAATGTCCTGGAGTGGCCCAGCCAGAGCCCAGACTTGAATCCTATTGAACATATCTGAGGAGATCTGAAAATGGCTGTGCTCAGACGTCTCCCATCCAACCAGATAGAGCTTCAGAGCTACTGCAAAGAAGAATGGGCTGCCTAAAGATAGTTGTGCCAAGTTTGTGGCATTATAATCAAAAATACTTGAGGCTATAGTTGCTGCCAAAGGTGGTTCTACAAAGTATTAAGCAAAGGCTGTGAACACTCATGTAAATATGATTTCTTTGGTTTTAAAATGTAATACATTTTCAAAACTCTCAAGAACACTAATTTCACATGGTCATAATGAGGTATTTTGTGTAGAATTTTGAAGGAAAGAGATTAATTTTATACAATTTGGAATAATGCTGTAACGTAACAAAATGTGGAAAAAGTGAAGCTGTAAATACTTTCCGGATGCACTGTATGTTTCGTTGATTTACACATTTTCATTTAATTCATCTGTAGTAGGGTATGTTATGTTAACTTGAACACATGCATTATATTTCCCCTTGATTGTACACATCATATGTTGTGAGAAGTCATTTTTCCAGATGCGGGAAGGGAACTTCCTCCCTTCGGTGAATTTTATTTCACTTTCATTTCACTTTCATTTCACTTGGTGAATACTTTCACTACTTCAGTAACTCTGTCAGTCACTGATGTGTAGATCATAAACAAATAGTTACTTTGACAAGTAAGTTATTATGGCACACCATGCATGTTTGGTGTGGTGTGTGCGTCCTTGTTTAGCTGTAAAGCGTACTTACTAAATTTACTTACCAAAAAAAAAAACCAAATCATGTTGCTTTTCACACAGCTATAACTCCGGGTTGAGTTGTCATTCTCATCCTTTTCTTGACACTGCTTAAATAGAAGTTTTCCTATCAGCACCAGGAGTAACATTGCCACAGGAACGATGCAGCCTAGCCTGGGCACCATCAGATTTGAATCTTTTGTAGGAGCTCATGATCTCTTTTCAGATGGTTCATTGTGAGCTATTTCTTTCACTCTCTAATCCATTCGTTGCCTACGTTCCACCTGGAAGGTTTTAACCTTCGTGTTCCGGCCCTCCCGCAGTGATTAGAGAAGAGAAAGAAAGTATGCTCACAGGACACCAATATTCTCTCACGCTGTATAAGATGGCTTTGATGCTTTTTTGCAGTGACTGATGTGTATCCACATATCTTTCTCTGCGATCTTTACAGTTGTTTTGTGAGTTGTTTGGTGTAAATTCCAGTTGGATCTTTTGTAGACTTTCGTCAGGATCCAGTCTTCTGGGTTCACCATGTGTCCAGTTATAGCTTGGCTTGGAAGATAATATTTAACAGTCCTGTCCACATCAGGCAAAACAGAACATAGAGTTGCACAATATTTTTGCATTTTATCATCCTCCAGGGCCAATGTTTAGGAGTGCTGGTGGTATTAGCCCAATACTTATTTCACGAAGAAAGATACTCTGCCTTTACACTAAGATCTGTCTCTTGACAGACTTACATAAATTTCCACCTGCCCTGCATTCTGGGGATGATGTATATAATGATATAATTTATGATGTAAATAATACATTCCAATTACTTTCCCAATGTGATCAGTATTTTGCTAACAAAGGCTGGGCCATTGTCAGATGAAATTTTCCAGGGGGCCCCAAATCTGGGTAATCTCCTTTATGAGGATTTTGCCATTGTCTATGCGTCTTGGTGAGTTGTATGGTTGGCCTCAACCTATTTTGAAAACATATAATCACGAGCACAAATGACAACGATTCAACAAAATCCTTGGGCCAAATCCATAGGCCATTTTTGCTAAATACAGAAATAGCAATGGCAACATGATTTACCATTGTTTGGACCTCGCCAAAATTCCAACAAACATGAGGCCTGAGGTTCACCCCAATTTTACATCCTACAGATCTACATTTCTGTAGTTCATCAGGAATGATTTTAGCATTGATTTACTACTCATCTTCTTAATGATGGCTGGAGAAGCAATTAATACAGCCTCCATCTTGTTGCTGTTAAGAAGTTCTCCTTCATCCATGTGCTTACCTCAGCTAAACATTCACCAAGACAGGCGTCGGAAGGCTAAAAGAAGGTTTAGTGCATATATATATTTGCACATCATCAGCGTAACAATGTAATTGTAGCCCATGTCGCCTAATAATGTCACCAAGAGGAAGCAAGTACAGTACATAAATTAATGAACCAATGACCGAACCCTGAGGGACACCATGCGACATTGTGCACGAGTCAGATCTAAAGCCTCCAATTGCAACAAACATTGCAACATCTGTGAGATTTGACTGAAGCTAAGCAAGAACAGTACCAGTTATGCCAATCAGGTTACAGAGCCGAGTAATCAGTATCTTATGGCTGACTGAAAGTACATTTACCAGCCCCTGGTCAGCAGCTATAAGATCATTGACCACCCTTACAAGTGATTACCAGTTTCAGTGCTATGATTTTTCCTGAAACCGGACTGAAACACCTCAAACAAATCATTTGAATCAGTTAGCTGGGCAGCTACAGTCCATTCCAGCCTTTTGGCTAAGAATGCAAGATTGGAAATTGGCCTGTAGTATGCCAGGTTGTCAGGGTCTTTTTTCTTCAGAACTGGAGTAACAGCAGCCAGCTTCAAAGAAGCCGGAACTAGACCTGAAGTTAGAGACGTGTTAATACAATGAGTAATGACTGGGCAGACAGAGGTAAGACAAGCTTTTACCCAGGTTGCTGGCAACGGATCTAGTTGGCTCGTAGTGGCTCAAGAAGTCCTAATTAGATTAGCAATGTAATCTTCTGACAGTGTAAAAATGGACAAACAACTGCCATTAAAATATAGAGGAGTGCAAATAATATCAGCTGATACAGGGCTGGATGAAAATTGAGAGTGAATTGCAGCTATCTTCTGGTTAAAGAACACCATGAACTGAGAACATAGTTCAGTAGATGGGGCTAATGGAGAGCATTTTGTTGGTTGCAATAACCTATTGACAGTAGCAAAAAAAGCTTTTGGACTACCATGATCACCCTGAATAATATTAGAGTAATAAAAAGATCTGACGTCGATCTGACGTCCAGCAGTCTTAAGTTTGCGCAACTCTGGTGTATACCAAGAAGCAGAATGATTAAATGTAGCAGTGCAAGTTCTTAAGGGAGTCAGTTTATCAACAATAGATGAAAAGATTCTATCATAATAAAACACTACAGTAGCCGGATCCGATGAGACTGGTATTGACCATGATTGACCATGTCTGGAAAATGTGCACTTGGTAAAGCAACCTTAAAAGACTAGCCTTTAGCGAGTGTAGCATGGGGATACCACCACTGAGATATTATCAGTTTTATACCCGATTAAAATACATGTAGAGTCAGTGCAGTTTATAAGCAACACTTAGTCCATTACATAATCATAACAATGTAGAAACACAGATAAGCAATTAGATTTTACGAATTTTACCGAGGAGAAGCGGCAGCCACACGCGCCAGCGTATCTCACACTACCCGGAAGTACACTAATAAAGTGACCCAGTGTTGATTGTAAAGTGTCCAAGTAGTGTTGAAGTGATAAATAGTTCAATGACCAGCAGTGTGTAACTGTAGCATAAAGAACTGAATGTTGTAGTCTTCCTATAGCTAATTTCAATTTAGAGTCTGAATGGCTTGTGGAAAAAAGCACCTTTTTAATTTCTCTGTCTTGGTTTTCAGAGCGCGAAAGCGCCTTCCAGATGGTAACATAGAGAACAGTCTATGGTTGGGGTGGCTGATGTCCTTTACTATCTTCTTAGCTTGTGAGCAGCATCATTTTTTGTAGATGGACTGCAGGTCAGGAATCTCAGTCCGTTCAGCTGAACGAATCACCCTCTGTAGAGCCAGTATGTCCTGCTTGGTGCTGTTTCTGAACCAGACAGTTATGTTACCTGTTAGAATGCTCTCGATTGAGCAGGTGTAGAAGTTCCATAGTACGTTGGAGGGCAGTTTGAAGTACCTAATGCGCCTGAGGTGGTACAGGCCCCGACGGGCCTTTTTTGCCAGTGCTGTGGTGTGACAAGACCATGATAGGTCGAGCACAACAGGCTGGTAGTTCTTATCCTGCTTAGTGCTGTAGTTCACTGTCAATTATTTTGTCTTGCTGACGTTCAGGGGGAGATTATTGTTGTCTTCCAGGTGCTTAATCTCTTTTAGATAAGCCCTCTCATCGTTGTTGATTGCCTACTACAACCGTGTCGTCAGCAAATTTGACAATGGTAGTAGAGCTGTCAGTGGCCACTGAGCCATAAGTGTACTATGAGTACAGCAGGGGACTCAGGACACAGCCCTAAGGGGCTCCAGTGCTCAGGGTGAGGGTAAGAGAAATATGCTTGCCTACCCATACAGATTGTGTTCTGTCAAATAAAAAGTTGTAGATCCAGTGACACAGAGATAATTGTGTTAAACGCTGAGCTTTAGTCCACAAACAGCTTTTTCACATAATTACCATTACACTTTCACCCCTCTCGGTTTCCAAGTGAGAAAGTGTGGTCTGAAGCAGTCGCCTGTGTAACGGTTGTAACGGTAAGCAAACTGTAAAGGATTCACAGTCTGGAGGTGATGAATGTCTCTGATTATCCTCTCGAAGCACTTCATCACCACTGTTGAGGCCACCAGGCGAAAGTCATTCAAGACTGGAATGATGATGGATTGTTTGAAGCATGCTGGTATGATGTCTTGGTTTAGGGAAAAGTTGAATATATCAGTGAACACCGGTGCTAGCTGGTCCACACAGGCTTTGATTCCATCCGGTCTTGCTGCTTTCCTGGGGTTCACTCTTTAGAAGACTTTCCGTACGTACGTCTTGGAGATGATCAGGGGTCTCTGAATTATGACAAGCTGTGTGTCCATGCTGGATGGTGTTGTTAGCAACATTAGAGTTGTTACTGACTGTTGCATCAAAGCGAGCAAAGAATGTGTTTAGCTTGGTTGCTAGAGACGCGTCTGCACTCATCAGTCTAGAAGGTGGGCTTCTTAAATCTGTGATCGTCCATCGTCCTTACCACAGGGATCAAGAAGCATTCTGCTAGAACTGTGTCTCTAGTTTCTCCCTGTAGCGCTGCTTTGCTTTTTTCCCTGCCTGGTGGACTCTGTATGACAGATATTCCGCCATGTTACCGCTAATGCATTCTGCGTTATATGCAGCAGTACGAGATGACCGAGCCATCCACCCACGTTTTCACTAAAGTTTTCTCCACTGTACCATCCACCAACTTTCCAACAAATCCCACAACTGCTTCCGTAAACACAATGACAGCACCAGCTAAACTCTCGTGGAACATATCCTAGGCTGCGTCATCCAGCGCGTCCTGTAAGGCAGACACTGATTGGTCCATCCAGCGCGTGACCTCCCTCTGAACCGGAGTTTCTTGCTTAAGGTGTTGTTTATGATTCGGCTATAATAAAATGGCGGTGTGCTAGGATTTTCCAAACAGTGGAAGAGATTATGCCTTGTGCAGTGCAGTGTCTGTATTTGCCTGAGGCAGAATGTAAACAGTACTGACGATGACCAAAGTAAATTCCCTGGGGAGGTAAAAGGGACGTAACTTTAGTGCTAAAAGTTTGGTAATCTTGGTTTGGTACCACCTACTCTTGCTTTTCCTGATTCCATTGTTCTGTCCATGCGGTGAACCGAGAAGAATTCGATCGGCTGGATGGCATGGTTTGGTACATGGGGTCAGCCATGTCTTGGTGAAGCAGAGAAGGTTGCAGGCGCGGATATCTCTCTGGAACTTTATCCTGGCCCACAGGGTCATCAAGCTTGTTGTCCAGAGACTGAATGTTAGCTAACAGGATACTAGGCAGTGGAGCTCGATTTGCCCGAACTCTGACCTTGTTCCTGACTCTGGCTAATTTTTCTCGGGGATGCCACTTCTGTTTACGTTCATTGTTTTTTCTCGAATCCTGATGACGTCACTGTATTTTTATATATAGAATCATCATTGTAAAAGAATTAGATTAACATTTGCAATTAATATACTGTAATTAAAATATTGTTTAGATGAACAAACAAGTTCCAATATGTGCAAAGTCATACAGCCAACAAATTATTTTTGTGTGCATTGTCATGTAATCGAACTGAGATTTAGGTATAAGTATGAAACTACTTTTTGCAATAGCAATAGATTGTGATGATTAATTATTGTTTGCACAAATTGTATCCTGTGTTTCTATTTTATGTAAAACACAACAAATCCCTGATAATCACAAACTCATTCATCATAAGTTTATAATAAACTTATTGTGTCCACATATTGTAATAGTGCACTGGTACCAGAAAAAATGAAACAAGTTATCTTTCAATGCATTAAAAAGGGTGACTAAACAACCCTTTGCACCACGTGTAAAAATTATAATGCTTCTCCTTAAAAAGAGAATACAACTCAAAATAAGGAATCTCTGTGCAATTTAAAACTAGGAAAAAACTGCATTCGTTCCCTCATTAGTTTGATCCAAAATTGTATGGGGGTCTTTGCTCGAGCATGAAAGGTTTTGTTTGCTGCCTGGAGGGCTTGAATGAAACGCCATTTTGGATCACAATGTGGTGATGTCGACTTCTTAATAGGCTAACCAGTGTTTACATGGAGATTTTGACGTTAACAACCAATTTACAGTTAACATCCTCATTTATTTTATAGAGGATACTGATGTAATAACTAATTCAGGAGCTCCCATCATTAGTCCTACATAATAGAGTTTTTTGCCCACAGCCATGGTTCAATATAATCCAGAAAAATCCATGTAATTGACCACACTGAAATTTTCTGACAGTAATAATGCATCTGCCTGGGCATCAAAAACACAATTTCTTTCACGCTTATGAATTCTGTGTGATATAGAATTTTGCCATAACTAGTGGGTTTCCAATCAGAAAACTCTAATCCGAGAATGAATTTAGACATGTCTTCCTATTGACAATTAGAATGTTTTGCTAATAAAATGTTAGGTACCTCTTTATGAAACCTTTTCTTCTGATCAGAACTTAATGTCACACCAATCCTAGTTGGCTGTCGCGAAGATAGACAAAATCTTTGCTGTGGAACTTATACTTGTTCCACTTCACCAGGTCATAACACACACTCGCAGTACATTGTAATTCCCTCGGATTATCGAAAATCACCTGAAGTCACCTCTGCTCGAACTGGTTTTTCAAAAGATCGGTGCGGGTCATGAACCCATCGCTGGTAAGACCCCTCTCAAGACGTGGAATCCTGCCAACTATGCACAATTGTCGTGGAATTTTTCTGTATAAATGAGGAGAGATAAACACACATACGCTTGAGGTACCAAACCACCGAATTTAATTCTTGCAAGAATGATCATACATTAATACAAGGCAAACGTGTTGGAAAATGCAATTCTTATTTCGTCTTCAGGTTTTATACAGTATTACACACACCCATTACATTATTTCTCCAATCACAGTCACATATACACACACACGTTATTTTTTTGGTTTTGGTACACAACTTAAATCCAGTCTTCAGAGGTTGGCCTTGGACCCATAGGAAGAGCAGAACTCCTTGACAAAGTTAGGCCTTGCGAATATTAAGCTCAATAAAGTACCATCTTAAAGTAACATAAGTCATTAAAATGTAATTGCTACTAGTAATGGGAAGTATTACAAATGATCAATAATTATGTGATGAATACAGTTTCATATATTAGTAGACAAACTTCATGTAATATATTATATTTCCTTCACAATTATCAATTTAATTTCTAAAATCAATTTAACAGCGACGCCCCCTTATTCTGATGAAATAGCAATCAGGTCTTGACTGAGAAATGTTGGATAAGCAGCAAGTGTTCATTTTAGGCTACTTAAATTTGTAGCCTTTATGCTTGGTTGTTTTATGTTTTAAAAAGCACTCAAACAAGTGAAATAACTTTTACAACTTTTACAAATAAAAGATTTTTAAACAGATAAATGATAAGTAAAAGCTTTGCAATTTAAGCATGACTAAAGTGTAACAAAGTATAAAAGTAACATTAGAAAAAGGTATGCTTACACTGAATTAGAGTAAAACGGTATCAAATGCTTTTAAGAAGTAGTTGCTTTGCATGAATACATAAATCAGCCCTATTGAAACAAATACATGTTATAGCTGTTCAAAGGAGGGAGTACCTTTAACTTTGAAGTATGCTGTTTTCAGAGAAAATCATAAATTATATATTAAAGATGATTTCATAAATAAATAAATAAAAATCTGTTGAACTACACAGAGCAGAGAAAAATGAGGAATTAAACAATATGCACTAACTTCTTGTTTAATATATTAATGTTATTATGGCAATTTAAGATGCCATGATTAAAAATATATTTGGTATGCGGTGTGTTGGATATTAAATATTATTTGTGATTGTGATAAAATAATGCTAAGATTGAATCCAATGACTTTAACCACTGTCACACTTCTCTGTAACCCCACTTACATAAATATCAAGTCTGTTTTGCTCCGCTAATTATTAGGGGCAAGTCTAAGTTACATATTTCCTCTCACACTTAACTTGAATGAATTTCATTTATTTTCAGATTTGAATTTATATAGTTTTAACAGTAAGTCTATTGTTAAATTATGTTTTTTGCTAACATGATGTTTGTTTTTTAGAGTCTGATTCAAAACTGTGTGATTAAGGTAAAGGGAAAACATTTTAATCAAGACCACAAAAATGTGTTTTAAACAGACGAAAGTGTGAATACATATAGGCCGCTACTCCCTTTCTAGAAAAAGATCTGAACGTTATAATGTGTGATTAAAAAGGAAATTGCTAGAAAAGTGTAAGTGTAACAGTGTACACTTGTTTTTGCTATAGGTACTGAAGGGGAAATATTACGACATTAAAAGTACTATGATTTAGTTTGACTGTAATGCTAGATTCTGTAACAATATTTTTAATTATTTTGAGGTAGTGGTTTCAACTTTTGTGTTGCCCAACAAATACATCCATATTTTTTTTTAGCCGTGTGTCGTATTGACCTTGAGAATTAGCATTGCGGAGCACAATGGGCAGTGGGTGTAAATACACTTTGTGCATGCATTGAGCTTTACATTGTTTTATTTACAAACATTCAAAATATTTAATATATTTAATATTGATGAGCTAAAATCTACAATGGTGAAATTGAAAAGTAAATACAAACACACTCTAAGAAACTCAATGTTCCCTTCCATTGGAGTGATAAATTGCATTGTGACCCAAGTGACATAGATGCAGAACTATAAGACTAAAACGAGGACATTGAAGTGACTGCATTGTCTTGCATCTATCATAGTATATTGACCAAAATTGCTAGCGAAATAAATTTGTACTGTTAATCAGAATTAACATCTCTGTGATTGCTTGTGCTTCAAACGAACCAAGGCCAACTATGGTTGTGTTTGAGTAGCAAAAAATATGTATTTATGTGGAACATTCTATTCTAATCTATTTTTTACCACAATATTTAAACAAATGCAACAAACGTAAGTAAAGCACTGCTTTGTAATTTGCAATTTAAGCACTTTTTAATGTGTATGGAATGTCATATACACACCAATATAGTGTAGTGGTTAATAATAAGAATTTCATTAATATTTATTTTTCTCATTTCTTTCTGTATTGCACTTATAAGCTAATATTGCAATATAGTATAAGCTATTAAAATATATTACTATTCTAATATAATGCAAAGCCAATTTGCTGCAGGTCTTACTAAAACTTCTGCAGTGGCTGATCTAACATACTCTGAAATATAATGAAATTTTTTCGGTAGTGATGCTAAAATAAAGCAGCCGGGAAGGTGAGTTGTGCTTATTTAACTTGGTCATAAAATGTGGTGATGGCGATTCAGATGATTTTAAGAGTTTAAAATAGGAGTTTTTAGACTTATTTCTCCAGCTTTAAAATAAAAATCACTCATAACAAATGAGGCTGGTATGCCTAAATATTGTTTAGCCAACAAGAACAAATGTGGATAAACATTTTTGTGTGCATTCTTGTACACCAGAGGATCCTCTGATCTTTGCAAGGGAGGTTCAGACCAGTATTTTTGAACTTCACTAGTGCTGAATTACCAACTTACAAGTATATGTGTGTTTGTGCATTTGTTGCTGGTTGAGGTGAATAATCTGATAAAGTCTTCACTCATGTGTGCCTCACTAGTGCTGCACATTCAGCTGTAAGTTTCTGTGCAGCATTTTGGGTCTTTTTTGGGCTGTGAAATCCAATGGCTTTCATTCTAGGATTAAGGAGTGTTGGGTGACAGGAGCATTACGCTTTTTTGGTTAGCAAACTTATTTATTAGGGTTGCAGTGATATTGTTTGCATTGCTTATAATTTTAATTGAGTTGTTTTGCAGTGCAGACCATGTTTGCAGCCACATCAGTTACCAGGTATTGAACCTTCTCCCCACTCCACTACCAGAGACCTCAGAGCTGCTGCGATCTTTTCAGCAATGTAGTCTTAGGGAAAAGGTAGCTCTCCTAAAAGTAAAATGGCCATCTTCATATTATTGAGGTTACAATGACAAGTTACTGCCAAATAGGCATCAATATTCATAGAGGTTTACATATCAGAGTTCAGACTCTTTCCCTCCACGCTCTGCAGTTGAGTTTTGGCTTTAGCCTTCTCCTTCTCATATTTCTCCTCCACCTTCTTCTTTAACGCCTGTCTGGAGTGTATGTGGGGCCACAAACTTCCTTCACCAGAAAATTACGACAGAAGGAATCAAAAACTGATATTTGACATTACTAAGCATTGATGAGGTATTGTTATTATAAGCCAGTACAAGCAAATAATACAAGCACTTGACCTGTATGAACAGTAATGATCAAACACGAAAACAAACTGTCAGGTCTTAGAATCACTTTATTTACCACACATCCACCCTCCTCTGAAATAAATTGTTTATTTAGTAATAAAGTACTCGCCTTTTTAGGACTAATCAGCTCATTGTGCTCACATTTGAGATTGGTTTATTTTCCTGGTTGACTAAATGTTGATCAACCACAAGCTATATTGAAGAAAGCAGCAACACTCCACGCAACAAACCCACATGTTGTGGCTGGTTTCGAGTGCATTTAAATTGTATTTTGGTGTGGGCATGCCTCCTGAAACAAGTTGAGTTAGCCACTGATCTTGTAATATGATGCTATTGTGAGCTGCCCAAATAGATAAAATAAATACCTGCCTAACCAGTGTGAGTAATATCTTAGATTACTGCTGTATTGTATTAAAAGGTGCTTATAGCTCTGTTCCCCGAGCTGCTCTGTACCTATCTGACCACTTTATGGTCCATCTTCTCCCAATCTAAGAATCTTAAGTGGGCCAAGCACAAGGTCAGTACTATGACGAAGTGGACCAGTGAGGCTAAAGAGAGGCTTCAGGACTTTAACAGATTGGTGTGTGTTTGAGGACTCTACAAGCGGCCTGGATGAATACACTGCCCCAGTGACATCCTACGTCCTAAGCCCTGGTTTAATGCTTTAATGTTTAACTAAAGTACCTGGAGAACACATTTAGAAGTGCTGATTGGGCACTCTACAACAAGGCTAGGAACACACTGAGCACAGAGATCAGAGCTGCAAAGAAGACCTACTCCACCAAGCAAAGCAGACTGTTGTCCACAAACATGACTTCAATCATCTGGAAATGCCTACACAACCTCTCTGGCAACAAACAACCCCACCTCCAGACAATAGGGGGTCATCGGCACCTTTTACTGTAGGTTTAAAAAGCCTAGCTCCACTCAACAATACAGTGTCACATCACACTCTTCTGACTTTCAGCCACTCATACAGCCTGCCCTGAAGATCTGTGAAGCAGACATGCAGTGACTTTTCAGAAAACACTACAAGGTGCCTGAGGAACTGTGCAGACCAGCTTGCTCCTGTCTTTGCCAATATCTTCAATAAATCATTAGAGCAGTGTTTCATACCGGCATGCCTCAAACACTCCACAAAAAAACAACCATCTTAGGGCTGAATGACTACAGACCTGTCACGCTGACCACGCGCTGTTATAAAATCTTTCGAGAGGCTGGTTCTCACCCATTAAAGGAGATCACGAACTTACCTCCCCTTGCAGTTTGCGTTTTGGGCCAGCAGGTCTGTGGCAGATGCAGTGAACATGGGACTTCACTGCATCCTCCATCACCTCGACTGTGCATATGCAAGAGTTCTGTTTTTTGACCTCATCTTCCTTCAACATGATCATCCCCAGACATCTACACACCAAACTGACCCACCTCAGTGTGCCAGCTGGGAAAGATCACTTCAGAAAACAGGACTATCAGCCCTGGAGCTCCACAAGGCTGTGTTCGTTCTCTTCTCACTGAGTGTACCTCCACAGACCCCTCAGTAAAAATCCTGAAAGTTGTAGATGATTTGGCAGTTGTTGGACTACCAGGAGCTGAACACATTCATAACAGTGGCGATAACAGTGGACTTTAGGAAGCCCTTCAACGTTTACTGCACTCACCATCCTCAACAGTACTGTAAGAGTGGTGGACAAATCATATAATTACCTCAATTTCCCTGAGGGAACCACCCAAAGGGATGAATAAAGTTCTATCTATCTATCAGCACCCTCATTAAGAGAGCCCAGCTGAGGCTGTACTTCCTGCATCAGCGGGCCTGTTCTAAAAAAAAAAAGCTCATTATAGTGACACCAAATAAAATCAAATTCAACTTTGTGTCATTACACATATACAGATGTACAGTACAATTAAATGTTTCTCTTCGCATATCCCAACTTGTCTGGAAGTTGAGGTCAGAGTGCAGGGTCACCCGCAGTACAGCGCCCCTGGAGCAGAAAGGGTTAAGGGCCCTCAAGGACCCAGCAGTGTAGCGGAGTGTAGCAGAGCCTGGATTTGAACCCCCAACCTTTGGGTTCCCAGCCCGACGCACTACCCACTAGACTACACTGTCCCTACCAGTGAGCTGCATTCATTTTTTTGTCGCTATTCTTTTTTAAATCACACTTGCTTTGGTGTATATTAGAAAATTACAATATATGTAATATATTGTAGTGATCGCTTAATGTTATGGGTTATTTGTTTGTTTCATGTTATGGTGTGCTCTGTTCACATGTTCTAGTTATTCTCCTTCGTGTGTGTCTGTGGGTGCTAAGAGGGGAGGGAGGAGCCTAGTGCAGGAGCAAGCGAGTTTTGGGGAGTAAACCTGTGTGTGTGTGTGTGTGTGCTCCGATGTTCTGGGCTACGCTACGAGGAAAATGATGGCGGAAATGTAACCGCAAGTTATCCAAAGGTTTTATAATACAGGACTTTTGTTTACATCAGTCACTTCCTTTCCGCGCAACCCACGGACGTTACAAAATATAATTATTGAAAGTAACATGTAATTAAAGGTTATAAATTGTGTGTATCAAACTGGTAGCCATTCGCATTAGTTGGTTCACAAAAAGTAGCTCTCAGTTTCTAAAAGGTTGGTGACCCCTGTTCTAGATATTATAAATTATAAATATTTAGATTACACGTGTCTTTGTATATATTATAGGCTTTATTTAGTATTACTTGTAATGCTGTGTTTACTGTTCATTGTACTGTTTTTTTTTCACTCGGGGTGCAATGTGTTCTTCACGTGCGATCAATTTGCCGGCAACGCACGGTTCTTGTGGGCATCCTGGTGACTGTTCTAGAAACACTTTTCAAAATGGTTCTCAATAATGTTCTCTGTGTCTTTATAGACTCCAGATTGAGTATGCATGGACCCAGAGTGAGCTGAAAAGAATGCTATGTGAGAAGCAGACCATTCAGGAAAAGTTGCAGTTACTGCTTGCGGAGCTGAGAGTAGAGCTTTTGGATAAAACTAGGGAACTTAAGGAGCTCAAACTTCAGGTATGTAAATATAGTAAAATATAAAGTAGTAAACAGTAAAATATAAAATCTGTTCGGAACTGGATTAGGCCAGAACTGGATAGTTGTTGCTTAGATCTATTTTGAAATAACATTTCATTATAGCGTCTATGGGAATTCGAGATAGGTGACAAACTACCCACCTCCATAAACATTACTAAAAATTAAACCAGAATGAGTAAATCACATTTTAGTTTCAGTTTCAACTTAAACTTCCATTTGTTAGAAAAGTATTTAATCGGTCACCAATTGTGCAAGTTCTCCCACTTGTCACACATTGTCTGATTTTTAAAGAATTTATTTGCAAATAATGGTGGAAAATAAGTATGTGATCAACTACAAACAAGAAAGATTTCTGGCTGTAATAGACCTGTATCCTTTTCTTTAAGAGGCTCTTCTCCTCTGTTCTTTCACATAATACTTGTATTAATGGCACTTGGTGGAACTTGTTTGAATTTGAACAGTATAAAAGACACCTGCCCACAAATTTAAACAGTCACACTCCAAATTTCACTATGATAAAGACCAAATAGCTGTTGAAGGACACCAGAAACAAAATTGTATACCTGCACCAGGTTTGGAAGACTGAATCTGCAATAGGCCAGCAGCTTGAAGTGAAGAAATCTATTGTGGGAGCAATAATCAGTAAATAGGAAGACCACTGCTAATCTCCCTTGATCCTGGGGCTTAACGCAAGATCTCAGCCTGTGGGGTCAGAATGATCGCAAACCATATGATTGGTGAAACTTATCAGAAGAGGACATCGGAAGGCTGTGTAATTGTTAAAGGCCAAGGACAATCTGACGAGGTTGATGGAAATGTGTGTGCTACAGCATTAAAACTTATAAAAGCAGCCATGGTTGTTATTCTACAACATACACTGCTCAAAAAAATTAAGGGAACACCTAAAAAACACAATATAACTCCAAGTAAATCAAACTTCTGTTAAATCAAACGGTCCACTTAGGAAGCAACACTGATTGACAATCAATTTCACCTGCTGTTGTGCAGATGGAATAGACCAGGGATTCTTAACCCATGGGCCGCGGCCCAATTGGGGGCCGCGAACGCCACCTTGAGGGCCGCAAAACAACAACAGTTTTTACCTTTGGGCCGTAGAGGGCCGCGGTAGAGGTCTGCACTCCCGCGGGACCCGTCAGAATATTTTGCGGCGCGGGACAGAATTTATTAGTTATTGGCGGAAGCGGGAGTTTAATCAATAAAGGCGATGCGGGATAATAAAGCCGCATCGCCTGTATTGATTAAAAAATAAATCAAATTAATAAATAGTCTACAAAATTATAATAATCCTGCATAACAATAATAGCCAATACAAGCAACACTAACCTCAAGATATTACAGATAAATATCAAAGC
>JAOUQU010445083.1:0-19543 GCA_028566735.1 Ammoglanis amapaensis | reverse complement strand
GTCACGTCTTCCTTTGTGACGCCGTTCAAATTAAAAGTCCCAGAAGTCCTTTGACGAAACGCAGCTTTTTTTTCTTTCCTGCGACTAGTCGAGCAATGGAATTTGTCCGACTAGTAATTTTTTCGGTCGACCAACGAATAATCGATTAATTGCGGTCAGCTCTTCTACCTAGTGTATTATTATTCTAATGCTATGTTAAACGCTTTCTCTATCCATGATGATACAACACTAGCTCCTCTGTAAGCATGCTACACATGTTCCAGCTGTTTCTTCATGACATGCATGACAGACCTGCTTTAATAGTTCTGCAAAGTAAACATACAAACAAACTTTTACCATTTACTGTTACTTGGTGTTGCCAGATGAACCCTATTTATATTTGCAAAGAGAAGTCACCATGGGGCAGATGTATGCAGTGATGTTTGAACTTTATTCCGACATTAACACAAAAAAGGATCAATGTTGTTAGATGTTGGGTCTGAATCAGTGCCGTATGCGTTTCTTTAAAATATGATTAGATATTAAGATAATTCTATCGACACAGAAATGTCTCTGACATTTTATTTTATTATTATTTTTCTTCTAAGACTCTTCGATGCATATTTGCCACTGACCAACCCTGATGTTAAAACTACACTCCAGGGCAAATAAAAATGAGCCAAACCCCAAAATTCTTTCTACTAGTTTTAATAACATTTGTGTTGTTACAGTGAGAATCATGAAAACGTTCTCCTGTGAGCTCTCCTAACACTGGCTTGTTGCTGCACTGAACTCAATCATTCATTTATTTGAACGAATCTTGTTATGATGGTCAGGGTTAATGGTAAAAGGGCGACCTGTTAAAAAAATCTGTCGTTTTCACAACTACAGTAGATTAGATGCGAGGCTGTTGAGTCCTGTCCAAAAAGGAAAGAGATAATGAGTCTGATCAGGTTCTCACGGTGCCGTCACCTCCACTGCAGTGTAAAGGTGTCGAGATAAAAAGAGAAGCAGTTTTACTTACATGACAATCAGCAGAGACAAAGACACCATTCCAAAAGCTGTCCCCGTGGAGGAATCGAACCCGGGACTTCTTGTGAGGTGACAGTTCTTACCACTAAGCTACCGTGCTGCCCCAGTTTTGCTTTTATCAAAAAAGTATCTACAAATGCGATGAAGCTTAATGAATTGATGCTGGAATTGTATGAGTTTATGTCTAATACACAGCTGTAGAAAAGATGCACAGAAGTGGGGAGAACATGCAAACTTCACACAGAAAGCCCCAGCTCGCCTTACCCGAGAATCAAACCCGGGACTTCTTGATGTGACGCGACAGTGCTAACCATGAAGCCACAAGGATCTTGCAGATTAATATAGTATATAAAATAATAATTATAAAATATGGTACTAATAAAAAATGTGCTATTTGTTTTTCAATATTTCTGTAGTGTTGCATTCATGTGACAGAAAAGCATTACAGCATTTGGAAGACTTTATTTGCAGAAGGTGATTTAGATCGATGTGATTGTGCTTTATCAGAACAGAACTGTGATTTATCTTTTTCAGATTCACCTGATTGTGAAGGGCTTGGCTGCAATAAATCAAAACCGGCCACAAATGCTTTTATTAAATATCTGACACAGGCAGTAAGAGCTGGTATTTACAGTATTGCTTCATATTTATTACACTGTACGTATTAACATTACAGATTTAGCAATTTTAGGCTGATGTGATTTAAAACTGATTTTAACCAAAGCCAAGAATTCAAGATACTTTCCTGGTTTATAGATAAAAAGACTTAATGCTGTATGTGAAGGAGATAAAAGTTTATGACATGCCGTGCTGACATCATACAGACCTGGGCTGTGCTTCAGACTCCCTTCGGACAAGTGTTTCACATAGTGTAAATGTCTCTCTCTCTCTCTCTCTCTCTCTCTCTCTCTCTCTCTCTCTCTCTGCCTGTGTGTGTGTGTGTGTGTGTGTGTGTGTGTGTGAGAGAGAGAGAGAGAGAGAGAGAGAGAGAGTTGTAGTTATCAGGCTTATCAGGACGTGGTACATTCTTCACACAATCAGTGCCCTGAGCTGAGACCCTGTGCAGAGACTAAACACCCTGTCATGATCGATTTTGGTTGTGGGAATGTTATTTTTTCCAGGTATTCTAACGTTCTCAGAACGTTTTACTTCTTCTTAACTTAATAACGTTTAAAAATCATTACAAAAAGCTTTTTTAGAATTTAGGAACGTTGCATTGGAATATTCTAAGAAGTCCACTGAATGCTCAGATTTGGCTGTATTGATGTTTTATTAAAACATAAAACTTTTCAATGTCTTTCAATGTTAATCTACATACTTTTTTTAAATTACAGAAGTTAGTAGAGTGTTCGTATATCATTACACTTAAATAAACATCTCAGACTATCATTATTACTAACATTTGACTAACTCTACATAATGTCAATGGGAACGTTTTCTGGTAGCTGGGTATAAAGTTTGTTATAAGGTATAAGCAGATGATGAGGTTTCGGTCTCTAAGCTGACAAGTTATTGGTCACCATATTCAGCACAATAGTGAGATCGGATTTATAACAGTTTCCAAAGAAGACACGTGGAAGTGATAAAATGAAGGAGTGGAAGACGATGTTATGCGTAGTTCTGGAAGAATGGATTGGGCAAAGTTTACTGGACCAAAGCTGCACTAAAGTTTAACCAATATTATGTAATGTGTATTTTAGTAATGCTGATTGTCATTTTATCAATTAAATAAGTTTTACGCTTGATTTCCATTTATTCTACTCTTTCTAAAGTGGCTTCGTAGTTAGCACTGTCGACTTACAGCAAAAAGTCCCGGGTATGTATCCCATGTAAGTATTCCTGGGGCTCAAAATGTCACACACTAAATGCATTTGAACTAAACCATGATGCCTCGGATTAAGACACTTTGACACAGGGGCCCCCTGAGAATGCAACTTCCACAGATAGCCCAGCGGTGAGGTCATATCTTAACAAAACCTCCACACGCTCTGGTTCGAGGGGGAGGAAGTATTGGGACAGCAACACTTTTTAGTCACATTGTCAAAGGTATATGGTATAAGGCACACACACAAAGGTAAATACTTCAGCACAGGGATTCAACACCGCAACAAATAACCCACCCTAATGATGGCAATACCAGATCTGATTGTTACTCAGTCATAAAACCAAATCATCACCAATTACTAGCAATTTAAAATGCACCGAGTGTTTTTATTGTGACTATATAATTATTGAGATAATAATAATTATTAAGACTCTATGGATGTCCAAGGTGCTGCACTAGAAATAGGTGACAAGTTACTCTGGTAATGGTTTAGTCTTGGCTGTGCTCTTTTTAATTAAATTGATCAAAATTAATTCCAAGAAATGTACAACCATGTATTAACAGGCACAACGAAAGAATACAGTACACTAGTGGTAACGAAAGCACTACATGCAGTACCACCAACAACCACCAGAGGGCATAACTCAGCCTGAAAGACGTTACTTTGTTTTTAAACAGTGAATCAAGTGAATTTGTATAAACGTGGTGATTATGAGACATTTTCCTGCACACTGAGACTGACAAGAAAACATTTAAAATAAAGTTATTATATTTAAAACCCTATTATAAAGTGCAAATGTGCAAGTCAATCAAAAAAATGATCCAAAACGTCATCATTTTGTGAATCAAATCTACTATTGGCATGTGTGACTTAGCAAATGTCCCGGGTCCGATCCCCAGGTGGGACGAATTTGCATGTTCTCCCCCGTGTCCATGCCACCGGGTAGATTTGAGATGCTGAATTGTCTCGTAGATGCATAGTCATGTATGTAATGTGTGTATGATATATAGTCATATATAGCCTGATGGTTAGAGAACTAGGATTGTCATCAGAAGGTTGCTGGTTCGATTCATACAATAAAGTGAAACGGACAGTGTTTACTGACAACGTTGCATCCCATAAGCCCATCTGTTGATATTCATCACATAAGCATACTGCTTTGTAATGTAAGATCATGACTTGAGTCGGAGGTCACAGACGATATGTAATGAATTTGTCTCAATAACATGATGCATTATAGTGGAGAAATACAAACTTCCCAAACAGAAAGAGAAACTGGCGTCGTTTGCTTTATGTTTATGGGGAAAAAGCTGCTGTAGAATTACTATATTGATGCTGTAAATTTGTAAAATGATTGTGAGAAATCATTGACATGATCAGCATCTTCACATAGATGAATATCATTCATTATTAATAGTAACATGTTATTAAAGGTTATAAATGTGTGATTTCACAAGTGTGTATCAAACTGGTAGCCCTTCACATTAGTTGGTCCTCAAAAAGTAGCTCTCAGTTTCAAAAAGGTTGCTGCCCCTTGCTTTATATCTTTACGGCCCATAGCTTTCGACTAATTTCACAGTTTATACACTGGATGCCCTTCCCTGACACAACCTTGCTATTTATCCAGGCTTGGGGCCATCATTACAATGCGGTGGTCTATGCTTCACTAGCAAGACGAACAGTTGATCTGCCAGTGATTTAACCTGAGAATTAATTTAGTCTCTCTTCATCTCACTCTTTATGCTAGAGGAGCACAGATTGCTCTGTGGGAGGTTTTCTACACTGTTTCAGCATTTCTATCCTTTTAAGGATTATATAATCGATACTGCTATTGAACAATTAATATTTAAAACAATTAAAATTTTAAGAAACATTTGCTCGCAGTCAATATGACGATGGAGAAACGAGAGAAAGCTTTGACTACGGAAAACTTAATGGAAAGCCGAAAGGTGTATGTGCACTTTAAAAGAATGCTTCAGGAGCCTATTCCAGCTTTCCAGTGGGCACAAGGCAGACAGAAAAAAAACAGTCCAGGATACTAATCCATCACAGAGCAGATTCAACACATACACTAACTGCCAGGGAAAAAATGATCAGTTTCTTTAATAGTTTTAGAATTCATGGGTATGTGATCCGCCAAAATTAAGAGGTTTAAGTAGAGGACGTCTTTAGACTGGAGACTGGGCCAGCTCAGAAGTATTACACTAACCCACCCCCACTGAGATTCCTGTTCCAATTTGAGCAGTTGTTCTGTTCTAGCCTGACGTTTACACAGAAATAATGTGTCATGGTGGAATGGTTAACACCCTCTGACGGCCTGATGCCTTGTCCAGGGTTTTCCTGCATTGTGAGGCCATGACCAGTATGAACGAGCAAATCAAAATGAATTATGTTTGGCGTGATGATGTTTGGAAGTGTGGACATTATTATGGTTTTATAAGTGATGTTCTTTTGAAGAGAGAGAAAGTGAGAGCGTTGCTGTGGGTTACCACTCCATCAAAGAGCTGCTCTTCAGAAAGAGATTTTGTACCAGGCAAGACAAAATGTGTGTGGATGCATATGTGTTTTTTCCATTTTTGCCAGTAGGTGTTAGTGTGTGGGGGCGGCATGCTACTGGAAGTTTCTCTGTCTGTGTGTGTGTGTGTGTTTTTTGTAGTAATGACCAGGTTACTGGAGGCTTGTCATTTAGATAGAATATAAGCATGTATGCGTGTATTTGGATTGCACATCAATAATAAAAGAACCCAACTAAACCTAAATACCTTTCAAGAAATACGTTTTAAGATTGGTTACAGAAATTAGCTAAACAAAATTGGTAATGCTACACAGATTCAAATCCATCAAGGATTAATAAAGTATGTATCTAAATATATCTACCTAAATCAATCAATCAATCAATCAACCTACATATATACTTGCCTATCTGCGTACATAACTACATAAGTACCTACTTATGGCTAGAAATAATGAAATGTAACTAGACGTTACTATCATTTGGGCAAACGAAACTAATAAGAAACAAAAGAAAGTAAAACTGTTTATCTTCTACCACTAAGTTCCGAATGGAGTGTGTGTGTGTGTGTGTGTTTGAAAGACAGATCAAGAGTTTAACAGCTGACATGTGTGAAAGAAGACAGATCCCATAAAGTCTAGCGACTAGAGGACACACAGAAAGAGAGAAGTGGAACAGATTTCCAAGGCAGAATAATCACATGATACACAAGGCCAGCAGCCATCAGGCAATGAATGTTGTTTTCTTATATATTTCTCATGCCAATGTAAATAATCAATAAAATATTTAAACATTTCATCTTTACGCTCACAATTTTCAGGCTGAGATCCTTTTTTAGAAAACGGACATTTAATGGGAAGTGCCGATTCTTCCCCGTCTGCTGTTCCAGTCTGTGTGTTAATCTGTGCGTCGCCAACACATGATTGTGTATGTTACGCTATGCCAGTGTGTGTGTTGTGCATGCCTTCTGTGTGTACTAAAAAATATCAGACAAATATCAGACAATTTTAGGATTAAACACATATAGAAATAAACAAATGTGTAAGTGGCTTATTTATTAAAGCAACACTTCTATATAATAGCATACTATACTGCCCACAAGTGGGTGGATATCATATCACATGACTTTATTTTGATAATAAATGACCATTTCCTATCATTATTATGTATGTTTTTGTCACTACTGTCAATTACAGTTTGAACAGATTATTCATGTAAGAAAATTTCTTCCCATTTCACAAAGTTCTTATCAGTCATGACTGGTAAGGTAATCTGGTGGCTTTCTGTATCAAGTTTGCATGTTCTCCCTGTGTCTGTGTCGGTTTCCTCCCACAGTCGAAAAACACACAGTCAGTTTAATTGTAGTTACTGAAATTGTCCGGTCTGTATGTTCTGGTTTGTCTCTGTAACCTGCAACGGACTGGTGACCAGTTCAGGTGTTTAGTGTATTTGCACAGTGTGTGCCCCACCATGACCCTAAACAGAATTAAACGGATTAAATGTGAGATTACATGTGAGATATCAAATGTAGTGAATTCTAAATGTAAAATCAATTTAAGTAGTAGTACACAAAACTACTAAATGACGGTAATACGAGTAAATGCAATTAGTTACTTTCCACCACTGTTTAGTATGTGTGTGTAGGACATTAATGGATGGAAACAGCTTTTTGGTGATTGGCCTTATAGTTAATGCTACATGCTGGTTTGGCATCTTATTAATAATGTTTCATGTAGACAAAATTGTATTTCACACACTCTGTGTGGGTGTTTTGCATCATATCAAAATCATATCAAAATTACCAGTATACATGTGGACTAGTCTGTGTGCTTGTGGGGCTTAATAAACTTGAATTCTATGACTTATGCTGCCCACTGCTGGTAATCCCGAATAATGCATCTCAAAATGCTGTGCAGATTTCAGGTGAGAAATGTACAAGGTATTTTTTTTATTATGAAAGCCTCTTGTTTCTCTTGAAACTGTGCTGACCTACAACAGCTTCCTAAAAAAGAGAATGTAGAAGACCTCGGCAGCCTGTTACCTTCCGGTTAGAAGTTATCTTTCGCAGAAAGCTGAGCGTTCGAGTTAGAGCGTTTTCTCCTGTCTCCTCTCTGTCTTCTACCTCCTCTCCAGTGTCCCAGTGACGGGCAGAGAAAGCACGGTCTAGACTGGGACACAAAACATAAAAAGGTCAAGTCCACTGATCATGTACCAGTACTAACTAAACCAATCTTAGCAATGAGTTATAAACTCAAAAATAACAACGAACCTGTGAGTTGAACCTCTGCCCTGGCAGCAAGGCACATTTTCTGCATGAAGACAAAAATATTAATCATAACACAATTATTACTGTAACAACACATCATGTTTGTAATCAGTACCATGCAAAAGTTTAGACCCATCCTATAATTTAATGCTTTATTTTAACCCCCTGATATCTGGACTTGTCGTTGGTGAACATTTTTAATTTCCCTAAGCTATTTGAGATTAATACTAGCGCCTAACAGGTATACAAAAGTAAACTTTCCTGTTTTTTAGCAAACAAACCAACAATCAGATAATCAAAAAGATGTCCTCATACGGGCAGGTGATCTGATGCAGCACTACATCATTCACTTGACCAAATGACTGTACATTGTTTGGCCATATTCAAAACGGGGAAAAGATGCATAAATGAAATGGTCGATCCAAGCGTTTGACTGGCATTGTGTTTTAACTGGTAGTGTTCTTACCGTTGCAATACGAGCGAGGGCGTGGGGCAGACAATTTGGGGATGCGTCTCACAACAAAGAGACTTGGGGCTGAGGCGCTGCATCCATGCATCTGACTCGCCTGCTCCTAAACAAAAGAGATATCTGCAAACTCAAAAGTACAACTACATACGTTCAACGATATATAGGTTTAATGACAAAGCGGTTAAGATGAAACACCCGTAATTTCTAAAAGCATGTTTATTGTTTAGTGAAAATGTAAATCACATGAAATGCCTGGTAAGGACTGCAAACATCAAGGATGCCACTTGATTTTCTGATTCACTACCGGTGATTTGTGTGGGTTTACAGTCCAAAAACATGCACGTTTTTCAGTTGGAGATACAAAACTGTGAGCGCTGTGAACTGACAGATCTTGTGTAATAGGAACCGTCTCCTGTCACGGATGTAAAATCCTAATAATCAAACAAACCTCCAGGGGTGAGTGTAGCTGTGTTTCAATCCCAGACTCTTCCTCAGTGAGGGATGACAGCGAGCCCTCGCATGTGACGGACCTGCGGACATCTCGCGCTATCCGACATCCCAGAGCTCCACCTAGTACCAGTGCCATCTCTTCTGGGTCCAGATCCTCCAGACTCACACTGATAGACAACAAAGTGAATTAAATGGCTACATGGGTGCATAATCTTAGTAATAATTGTACCGTATTGGAACTAAAAATTTCATTAAACACCCCAAAGTCATTTACCCCAACTACGCTAAAGAACAGTGTGTTTGTGAGGGTTCTCTCGTGTTTGTGTTTACCCTATGGTTTTAGCGACAAGTGAGAAAGGTCGTTGTTGTAGATTTTAGCTGACTAATCTTGAACAACGAATGCTTTTAAATATTGGATCATAAACGAAACGTCGTGAACATCAAGGCTCCGATATAGCCAATGACGCCTGTTCAAAACTCTGACGTGTGTGTAATGTACCTGCGAGTGTCGATGGCTGGGCTGCCCTGTATGACGGCCCCTGGCTCCCAGCTGTGTCTTCTCCAGGGGTCGAGCTGGGTGAGGTGACGTGTGGCAGGGGAGCGAAAGGTCACGACCCCTGACTTGAGAGGGGAGATGGGTGGGGAAGAGAAGGAAGAGCATGGGGAAGTTGCGGGGGAGAGGTTGTGAGGGTGAGGCGAAGAAGGTGGAGTGTTTGACATCTAAAATGGAAAACAAACACAACTAGCCGTGTCTGAAGAGGGAAAGACAGTTATGGGTAAAATGTCAAGATCTTGAATATGATTCTTCACAAGTACATTTCATACCATGTCACTGGGGTGTAGTGATTCTTCAGGACCCATACTCAAACAGCTTCTTTACAGATCCATCTACAGAGCCACTGATGGCAGGACGATCAACCTGTGAACAGGAGCAGGAATAGTAAAATGCTGTTTATTTCTGGTAATTGTGTTCAATATTTACGAGCAAATCCACTAACACTACAGATGATTAAATTTAAGTTACGGTCCATATCTGACCGGGCGATGCAGAGGCTCTGCGAAGGGGGTACATAACGATGCAGACTTAAAGGTGACGCACATGTTCTTTCGTTGAATGTGCGTTTCATTTAGGTACTTGTAGGTGTATGTCAAATTACGGTCTGTATAGATATTTGTAATAAGTAGAGTCATAAGGACATCCTACCCACGACACAATATGAAAGTATTTATGATTATCTTTGGGCAATTCTGGTCTGTTTGTTCACATAAGGGCATAAAAGTAAGAGATGGGGTATGACTTCCTGGATCGGTGTTCCCACACACTCCTACTGGCTGCTCACAGCTACTACTTATCCAGCTGTGTAATAGTAATAAGCATATGTGTACCGACACGTGTGCATGCAGCACTGCCAAGAGCACTTCAGTTAATCACAGTCATCTGATAAAGTCTGTTATTAACTTCATACCACACCTTGTCACACACTCACCTACACACACAGACAGATATAGTTATTCAGAAAGGAAGTAGGAAAGACAACCAGAGAAAAGCTTTTGGAACCCTGCATTAACTCTGTAATGCTCTGTATTGTATTGTCTAATTAAAAACACAACATTTTTATCAAATAAAACAGGACAGACCAGGATGAGATGAGAAAGACCACGATTAAAGTGACCTAACATCAATATATAGACTAAAATATCAGGGGCTAATATGAGATGACACAAAGACAGTAGAGAATGGTCAGCGCTCTAGACAGCTAATTACGTTGTCATAACCGCACGTGAAATTGTAGATTGTAGTTTTATATATTAGCAATAGAAGCCGTTTTTCAAATTGTAATAATTCTAGTGGAGGCATATGCTACAGCCACATAATGCAATAACGTCTTGTATTGTAAATGAGAGAGTGAGAGAGAGATTGAGACACACACGCACACATTGTGAGAAAGAGACAGACAAAAAGACAGAGAAGCACATCCTACAGCTTCTGTTATGTGCCCAGGCACGTATTACAAATGAGAGAGACACAAAGAGAGAGAGACACACACACACATAGAGAGAGAAGGAAGAAGTACATGCTAGAGTCATGTAATACATAACCTTCTGTTATTATAAATTAAAGAAACAGAGAGATGAAGAGCGACAGAGCGAGGAAAAAATAGAGAGAGAAGGAGGGAGACAGAGGGAGCGAGATAGTTGGAAATAATTTTAAAAAACTACTGAAATCAAATATGTGCAAACAGAAACACTCGAAAACTTGTGTAGGCTTGTAGTTGTACATCAAACCCTTTTGTATATGAAACCGAGTAGTTAAGGACCAATCGCCTACGACTAGTCTTACTACACCTGTTTACTCTACGATCATATGGACAGTCAAGCAAGTGGGCATCAGTTTTTCCACAGAGATTAAAAGACATGCTGTCATTTCCTGGCTGCAGATAATACTCAGGTCAGGGCTGCTATGCTATACAAAGAAGTAGAGATAATTAGGGGAAATCAAGTATTTGTGAGTATTATATATGTTTTATTGATCTAAACAATAAATGCCGTTTTTTTTCTAAGTAAATTAGACTATACCAAACTAACCTCTACCAAAAATATCCATTCGTCTCTATCGAACTGTATCGTATAAGTTCTTGCCGCATTGTTACATCCCTACAAATAACACTAATTGACTCTTCGCTGAGTTTGACAGAAAAACATTCTTAAACTTAAATGTGCTGTTGAAAGCTTTGGCAAAGCATAGCATGAAAATATAATCACGTTATCTCAGTGTGAGTGCTAGTTCTATAAACACACCCAAACGCTTCCTATGTGTCCCAGCGTTACTCTTTCCCTCCCTTCCATCGGTTTCACTCCCACCCATGTTCCTAAAACATTTGCTTGCTCTTCCATTTTCCTGTTTTCCCCTTTTGTGCCTCACATTATCTCATTTCTAACCCCGCTGTATTTACTCTGAAATTGCAACAAAAAAGCTGACGTAACATCATGTGTACATGATAAAAATCAACTGTTGTGACTGCCAAGGGTTTTCTGAAACACAGTCGTGCGTACACTTGTCAATTGGGCTTAGATAGGATATAGAATTTAGTTCTGTAGATTGACACTTCAAATTCTCTGATAGTAATAATGACTTTTACATTTTAGTTTAAATTAAAAAGCATCGTGAAAAGATTCCTTGCCAGGGTAGATCTGTATAACATCTGTATACTTACAATAGATTATAGTATTGAAGGAAATGATCCACTAAAACAGTAAAACAATAAAAAAAAGAAAAATGAATGTTTTATATGACTCGTTTAGTCATATTGTCTTATTGGATTAAAAAACGTATTAACCCCGCCCTTATTGCCCAATATATAATTCATAAAACGGACGTAACCCTTGAACCACGGTCCCTCTCCCAAAGCACAAACACTTTTAACAATAGAAGTCATGATGGGTGCACTGGGTCAGACAATAATTTTTGTACATGTGTGTGTGTGAGCCAGACAACTTTTGTTGTTTTTTACCATAAAAACAGACACACACATGGACTGAGGTGCTTTGTTGTGCGACACTTGCCACCTCAGATACAATATTCTGTATGAAAAGGTGGATGGATACATTATTGATCCATAAAACACAAAAAAACTGAATACCTGAGTACCTGAATGGTACCTGAAATTTTTAAGTGATGATACCACGAGCACTAAACTAAATGCCCTTATACCCTAGCAACCAAATCGGCAGGACTTCCGACCAGTTAATAATCAGGTATATAAATGAAAGTAACGTTAGCAAATAAATACATAAGAATTCATTAGATATGGTAGTCTCCGATGCAACGGTGGTGCAGTATTTGGCCCAAAGTGCAGCACTCGAAAACAAATTATATATAAATATATTTCAGGATATGATTATGTAGTGTGTATTTATTTCTTTGTGTACCTTAGTGTGTGTCAGTGTGCGCTATGGTCGAGGGGTCGAGCCTTCAGGTGCATCATGAAGACGTTTGTGCTTGATACATGACTCAAGCTTCACGGGTCTCCTTAGAAACCAAATTAGCATTCAAAACAGAGGCGGATGAATCTCTTATCAAAGGCTCGTGTTAAACTGCTGCACCCAATGCTAACAACAGCCTCACTTTTTCTTTCTCCTTCTCAAATAGTCAAAAATATAAACCCCTCCGCACACACATAGACTTTTGGTTTAAACAGCGTTTTCACCAATTTGTTGTGTACTTAAACTACATGGTAGTGTAATGTTTATTATCGAAGCACGTCTGTAAACACTGATTTACACTTCGGTGTCAAACTGACGCAATACAACTCCATCATTTTCTTTTTATAGTTCTGCATCAAGTGCACTGTGAAGTAATTCACTGCCACAATGCTGTAAGTGGGTGTTGAGTTTCAGAGGGTTTTGTCACATTTGTGTTTAAACGCCAAGAAAACTGCAGAAAGATTGCAAATTTTAGCTGGTCAATATTGAATAACAAATACTTTTTGATCTAAAGCTAGACCTAGCAATATATATATTGCTAGGGCTAGGCACTACAACCGGCACGACAACTGGTTTGTGCATCCAATAGCCAGGAATCCTGTGGACAGCCAACCAAACAGCAATGGCTAGATTCGAACCAGGGAGCTCAGACTCTCTATGTTGGTATGCAGGGTTAATGCTGGGATATATCCTAAAACCCCTGACAAACTACATTCACTGCAAAAAGTGAATTTACATGTCGATGTATTTTCATGAACAGTTTTGTCACCACTCCAGCACTGACCTCTCCCAGTAACAACTGTGAGTTTCTGCAAACCAACCCTCAATAAAGTAGCAGCTTGTTATAAAAAAGAAAGAAACAAACATCAGCCCCTAAAGGCAGAAATAAATGCCTAACTTGAGTATGTGAGCTCTCTTTTGTGTTATTGTGCGGTCATGTCTCAGACTGGCTTGGTCCTGTCTTGTTTGTAAAAAAAACGTGTGCATATAGAGGTTCATGAGAACGACAATGGTGTCCTAGTTTGAGCTGAATTTTCATCCACAAAACGAAAATCTTTTTCAATTTAATCACAAACCAAAAACAATTTTACAATCGGATACCACAGAGCAGTGATTCAGATTGGATGCAGAAGTGGATGTTTATAAACATTTTTATCAATCACTTATAATAGCAATAAGATTCAATCAGGGCACCTTAAGACTACATTAAGAAGTTGTGGTCTATAGGACCACACTTGTTCCTGACCCTCTTGGCTTGTGTTGTCTTTTTGTTTAGTGCCTCAAAACTAATCTGTTCACCCCCCTGCCACCTCCTGTGCTGTCACTCACTCCAAGACCATAAACATGCCTTCCCCCGTTCCTCTTTTGTCTCTTTCTCTTTTCGGCTCTCCCTTCTTCCTTTTTTATTCATCAAAAGGAGGGTAAGTGTGAACTCCAAATGGGCCCTGACTGTGAGTGATGCTTTTTGACCAATGCTAAAAAAAATCCCACAATCAATCTTGAAAATATTATAGGCAGAAAAATGCGCATTTGACTTGAAGCTAGACATCATAGATTTTTTGGGTTCCAAAAAGAACCGAGTTCAGCAAGTGTCCCGTGTCGTTGCGTCATTGCATCTATTGATTTTGGATGCCCGGACTCACTGCACCCTTGTCTAGAAGGGGTTATAAAGTCATGCTTTAACAAAAAACGAACGTATTTATTGAATTCAGCTGCCCATGTTCATGATTTGGCACCTTTCCCACTTTAAAGTTTCACTCCAGCTGTCATTAAATCCCCCAAGTGGCTCACTACTTGACTATCACTGGTCTTAATGGCCCAATTATTCCCAGCTGGCTGCTAAACATGTCCTGTGTATCTTAACACCGGTTTCCACACATAAATGGTATCTAAATGACACTGTCGGTTCCACTGGTCTTGTTTAATTTCCACAATCTTAGACCATTTTACACATCCATACTCTCTATGGGTTTAAGAAATCAGCTCTATTGTTACATCGTGTCCCAGCATTAAATCCTTTTTTAAGAAAACAAAGTGAAATTCATTTGGTAAAGGTCCAGTCACTACGGCTAGACAAGTGGGATGATGTAGTTACAAAACAGCAAAGATTTCTCACAGGCAGACATGCCGCAAACCACCAACAGTTTGTTCGGGTGGATACAGCTCATTAATGTTATGTAGTCTGATACAACAGCTGTCGATCTCCAATATGTTAATTCTACAACACTAGATTAATAAATACCGAATTTTTCTCGAGATTCCGTTTCGTTATTTTGCTGTACGAGGTCACATTGTTAAGCTTTTTGGAAATGAAGTTCTTTAGTCCAACACAATAGTCTCAGGTAGCTGGAGAATCAGGGAGTGAACAAGGTACACAGGACCAAACACAATGCACCTCTTATCGCACCCCTCTCCTCCGGTGTATGCTCCATTACACATTTTCTTTATTTCTACTAATCTTAACTTCACTCACTTATCCAATGCACAAAGATCATAGGAACATGCAGGCGACGTGACTTACCTCAAAAGATGCATCATTGTTATTGTAAACACCTGAACAGGTCGCCAGTCTGTTGCAAGGTACAAACACACAAACAGAAAATTTCAGTATCTCCAGTTAACATGGATGCATTTCTTTGGATGGTGGGAGGAGAAAATCAGTGTAGCAGCATTAATTACTAACCCACCATGCAAATAACCAAGAAAACAAATATGTAAAGTGTAAAGCAGTATTAGAATTTACAATAAAAAAACTAAATTGCTTAATAGTTCTCATTTATTGGCCCTGAATGCATAAATGTGACAAGTCTAAATCACTGATTTATTACAATATGGCAATACTATATCAATTAGTAGATACAACACCAGAAGATAAATAATAAACACTAATATCAGTGTAATATACAGCAGTTATAACATTATTATAACATTACAATATTATACAGAAAGTGCCCAGTCAGTTTGACCCATATAATGATGGTTTAAAAGTCCACTAATTACAATTTTGTAATTCCACCTAGTTAACACGTAAGATTTAAATATTATTAAAATGGTTTGGAAATATTAAAAGTATTTTTTTTACATTAATAATGTAATTTAGCACAAATCTAATCACTGTCATGCACTAAACACTGTTACATTATTAAAGTGAAGTATCACAGTACCAAGATTCTGACTAAATTCAATACTTTGCGTTCAGTTTCTTTAACTATAAGACTTATTTTATTGTACAACTTTTTACATGTTTAGTTTTTACTTAAAACGAGCACATTTCGTTTTATTTAAAATAACAGTCGACGGGGGGCGGAGGCGACTAGTGTTAAAATACACGAACGGACAAAAGAAAAACGAATAAACAGAGATTTTGGTTGAAATGTAATTTGATTAACAACTTTAACTCCTTTTTCATGTATTCCAAACGTAGAATATAAATGTGAATAATATGTAAGTTGAAGTTACCTGTGAGAATGAAACGTCGGTTCTGTCAGTAAGTTCCCGTCCACACAAAAAAACGTCTCGTTTCAAAAATTCCCCTCAGAAAGTTCTAAAAAGTGTCAGGAATAATTAAATAAACACTTTATTGTGGTAAAAGTTCCTTTCTTTCGGACTGCCGTGTCTCAGCTGTACAGGTGGACTGTACTGGAGGTGGTGGTGAGTTCTTCTAGTAACCGCTACATACATCCAGGACACATCTTGGGTTGCCAGATTCTACTCAAGACGCTTCATAAAGGGGATTTATGAAAATCGATTTGGCATTGCGTTCGCCTGAGCAGTTATTACACTTAATAAGTTTACAAGATGCTTATGTCTTGACAGTTTGTTGCCACTTTTCTTCGTCCTGCGAGTGATTAGTACATTAAAACCGCACGAATTAAAGTTCTGAATACCGAACACACACACAAGCATCAGTTCCAGAGGACTAAATAGGCGATACGTTCTCTAATATCATTAAACCGGTTATCATGATTGACTCAACTGATATCTACACATTTAGGTCATGTTTTATTGTTCTTGTTGGAAGGAAGCTGTGTGAGCGATATATAAGATATATTTCAAGAACCACCAGTGATAAGACACTGTTAAATACAGTCGGTCTTTAGTCTAATATGTTTACATCCACACGGGATCCCTTGTTTTGTTAAAAAAAAACGTTATACTAAAGAAATCGTCTTACATTTGCTACAATTATGATTTAACAAAAAAAAGCTTTGCGAAAACTGCTGCCCATGTTGTTGCTTCGATCAGGCACCAGAGGGCGCCGATGCAACACTTACTACGTTATACGTTCACACACAATTTAATCTCATCAAATTATTAAAAGATTAAAACTTTATTTATCTTAAGATCCTGTATCAAACTAGAGATGATACAAATTATATTACAACAAAGTAAAAAAATCTATTATTAGCTGCTTTCTGCTGCAGATACTGTCCTAATACTAATATAATCTGGACACTGAAGGCCTTTTGGTGACCAGCAAAACAGCATAAATGTATAAATATGTAAACATATTTACTAACACGATCAGTCTTTGCTTTTTTATTGTTGGCTTCTAAATTATTATTTAAAAAAAATGTAAAAGATATTTAAACCCTGCCAAAATCCTTTTTATTTTAGAATGACTGTATTACCATTGTGCATAATCCAGCAGGCCCGTGAATCTTTTTAACAGTCAACCTGGTAAAATTATTTATCCGTCTCAAAATAATTTATTCAAACAACAACAGACAACAACAATTGAAATAAAAAAGGTCTTTTACTTTTCCACATGCAAATGAGTTTACAACGATGAATTACAAATGAATCACAACGCAAACCTTTTACATTAAGAACATTTTACAAGAATTATGGTGGATGCGTCACAGCAAACTATTTATTGTATACATGAATATGTATTTGAAATAAAAAATACGCAAACTTTTCATCACAACTCAAGCTCACTAAATAAAAGTTTATACAAACTCGAATCAATGATATCAAGTTTAAATCTCTTAAATCACAACACATGGTTTCTTAAAAACACACGAAACATGTTCAGTTACAAGTATTATATGAAACTAAAACAGATTTGCTGTATGCAATGCATGAGCGTAGTTTTTCATGTAAATGGAAGACCTTTCTGAAGAAGAAAATGCATATTAAACTTTTTTTTTTTTACCATTTAACACAAATATAATATGTTTAAATATAAAATATAAACCTCAAGCTTAGCACATTTCGAAATTTTCTTGGAAGTTTAGGTACAAATTGCATTCCACCAACCCTTTCACAGAACATTTCTTGCAAAGGAATGCATAAACATAAAATTTCATCGTCAATGTGCACGGATGGATTTGGAAAACAGCTGAATTTGAGTCAGTAACATGGTTAATAGGAGGTATAAATACGAATTCAGATTGTGCTATCAGCTGAATGTTCAGAGGTCACGAACCTGCTTGTGATTTATGTAAGTAAAGGCACGCAGATGGTGGATAAATAAAAATGTCAAAGAGTTAAAATATTCCAGCTTGATTCTTTCTAACTATCAGTAAATAGATTTCCAGACTGTCCACATTAATCCTTATTAATAAGAGGTTTAAATATACTGGAGCTAAACTTTCGATACAGTTTACACACCATTCTTTAAAATGCTGTCATGAGGGTTGGCTGTAGAATGACGAAGGTGCAATAATGCTAACACCGGGGCAGCTATGGCATATTTAGGGGCATCTGTGGCCTGGTGGTTACAGAACTGGGCTTGTAATCAGAAGGTTGTCGGCTCAATTCAGAGTCGACAAGTCACAACTGAAGTACTTTTGAGCAAGGCACCTAACCTCTAACTGCTCGTCAGGCACCGTGTCTAGGGCTGCCCTAGCACAGTGTGCTCACTACTGCCCCCTAGTGTGCGTTCACTAGTTTTCATAAATGTGTGTTTTACTGCACGGATTGGAGTCATTCCACTGTGTTAAAAAACACAACGGTGAAAAGTGTTTGTGTTATTTTTGAGTTATAAATGTGATATATAGTGCACAATTATTTAAGTATCACACATTAAGCTCCAGTTTGCTTGCTTTTTTAGTTCAAATTCATTTTGTGTACAATCAAGTACTTTACTATATTTGCCAGCTTTTGTATTGTTCATAACTTTAATTAAAACATATATGGATTGTTCAGCCTTTGTCAAGTCAATTCTAATTTCATGAGTATCTGTTACATACAGATTTCCCTTTCTGATCACATCAAGACAGGAAAGGGTTTATTGATTCACAAGTCTGTGTAAAACACATCGGTCTATGGCAATTCACGCTAAAGCGTCTTCATTTAGACTTTCCGAGGTAGCAATCTGTTCCTACAAATGCATATTCATTTGCTGAACAAAAAAACTCTTGTGTTTTTAAAAACTTTTTTTTATATTAGCAGATAAATGCAGAATGTCTGTGATGTGGTGTCTCTTTATCAGCTGGTTCTAGGAACTGTTGCTGAGTCGCCGTCGCAATAGAGAGGCTGTTTTTGTCTCTGTGTCCTCTTGGTCGCTCTCACATTTCCTCTAAGTAGTAAAATAATTAAAATAAAAGAAATAATAGACATTAAACATACCAGAGCGAAGACAACTCGAAATAATAAATTTACTTTGGAGGGTAATACACGAATACAATGATTAAATAAAGAACTCTCCCTTGGCATGACTTCAGTCCTGTCATTAGAAGCCACATACTCGATGTGTTCGTTATTGGATGGCATTTTAATTTAATATAATTTTAGTTTGATAGTAGTTAAGTTCTCACGTCCTGGGAGCAGTTAATCCAGCTATCATAAAAAAACAAACTCTGATCATTCAGATAAACATTTATTTTCTAATCATCTAAAACAAAGTGTGTGTTAGAATTCAACAGGTACTCAAATTTTAGTACAGTGGAACCTCGGTTAACGAACGTCCCTGATAGCGTCCAATTCAGATAACAACTAACTCATTTCACTAAAAATTTGCTCCGGATAACAATCAAAATTTCGGATAGTGAACGTCACTACATCAGCGACGTCATCAA
>JAOUQU010444978.1:0-19562 GCA_028566735.1 Ammoglanis amapaensis | reverse complement strand
TGTACTTCATTATTTATTACATTCAAACTTCAGATGGGCATCGGGTAGCTGGGCTAGTAAACTACTTACATGTTTGAAGTAGTAATGCATGTTTGTGGTGGAGGAATGATTGGTGAATGTTTTCCTGCTAATTCGGTAAGTAACCCTCTTTGGGTCTTTATCCTTTTCAAAATGATCCCATATTTTAGAGCTCCTTCCAGACATGGAATAAATTTGTGTCATGTCTTCCTTTGTCAAATTAAAAGTCCCAGAAGCCCTTTGACAACGCAGCTTTTTTTTTCTGCGACCAATCGACCAATGGAATTTGGCCGACTAGTAATTTTTCGGGTCGACCAACAATTAATCGATTATTCGCCGTCAGCCCTACTGTATAATGCTGTTTAGTGCTTTAAACCTTGAAAACAACTTTTTCTAGATGAAAAGAAAAGCACACTGCTGTAAGTATCAATTAATCTTGAATGAATCACAGATTTAAATTGTGCCCCACTGGAATTTTCTTAACACATCTATTCAGTCAGGCAAGTAACTAGATTGTTCAGTCCTGAACCAAATTTCTACAAATGTCTTTTTATTATGTTATTGACATATAAATAAGATAATATAATCAAGTATTTTATCTATAATAAAGGCTTCATAAATACCTGTTACATAGACAATTTGACACAATGATATTGTTTGCTGAAATGTGTATTTCCCACCAAAAACAGATTTCTTTTCCCATTGGGACTCAAGTCGTGGACTAGCCCAGCTTAAAGTTCATGCTTTTTGACATTTTTCTGCTTGCATTGCTCTGACAGTTTCTCAAAAAATACAATTATTGTTTTTTACTAGAGGTGTAAATCACCAAATTCATCATGTTATATAGGTCTCTTAATGATATCATACTTAATACACTGACATTTGACACGGTACGATCCGTTTTGAAATTTCAGACCAAATAAGAGCATTTTTAAATGTTCAAGTAAATTGAGTTTGCCCACGTTGTTCTGGTAACAACTTGTACGTCTCCTAACTTAACATTAACTAGCCCAACTTGGCAAGTGATTTTTCATGCTTTTGCGCTGATGTCAAATTTTACTTGTCTTGGTCATTCGGGTCATTGATTCTGTTGAACCCTGGCCACTGTACAGCACTCTTTGAGCAGAGTGTGAACATATACATTTTCAGCATTTAGCAGACGCCTTTATCCAAAGCAACTTACAGTAGTTATAGTACACAGTCTGAGCAATTAGGGCCTTACTATTCCTGTCTTTGCACAGTGTTTGACCGTGAAACCAGACCCATTGCAACCTTGACCAGCGTGAAATAAAATTTGAATTTATTTTAGTTTCTTAATATAAAACAGTTAGCAATTTATAATGTTGTATATGTTTTTTATTATGGGTTTAGCCTGCATGACGGCATTAGAAGAAGCCTGTAAGTTGTGCTGATGTTTGTCTATATTAGTAGACCCTCATTTTACACACAGAAGTACACAGCAAATTGTAAGTATTCTTAGGCTTGCTGATCCAGTAGTAGGAGAGTTTGTATTAGTCCCCAAGCCGGGTGTTCAAGATCAGCCTGTCTACACTCCTATATTCCAGCTCAAACACAATATCTTCACTGACAAGTATGTTCTCTTCATGTTGTAAAACAGGATTAAAACATCATCTAAAATAGTATTGCTGTGTGCTGTGCATTTCAGTTTCATTTTCAGTGAAGAAAGGAAAACAGGCAAAACTGTACTCTTTTAAATATATCAAACAAAAGCTAGTACCGTAATGAAATGTTAAATACATTGTATGTACTCAGCTCTATATTACTCAACAATGTTGTAGTTTTCTATTAGTTGAGTAGCTAACAAATGTTGACAACGTTTGTATGTACAGTACTGACTAGTACTGTACATATAAACTTTGTCAACTGGTACTGCACAGTACAGTACCAGTCAGAAGTTTTAACCAACTTTTTAATTCAGTGTTTTGTTTCTTGATTTGATGCCTATTTAACATTGTAAAGAAAGAGAGTGATTGAGTGATGCGTCAGATGATCTGACCTCCGCAATCACCAGTTCAAAACACAGTTGAGATAATTTGTTGGAGTTTGGCCACAGAGTGAAGCCAAAGCAGTCAACAAGTGCTTAGCAACTCTGAGAACTTTTTCAAGACTGTTGGAAAACAATTACAGGTGGCTCCTCATGAAATTGTTTGAGAGAAAACCAATGGCAAAGCCACGTGTAATGTGCAAAGCTGTCATCAAAGCAAAAGGGTCATTTAAAACACTATGGTTTGTTATCCAAAGCAATTTACAATCAATAGGGAACACCATTTTTAAGGGTGGTAGTGGGGCTTGAACTGGTGACCTTCTGGTACCAACTGGACCCCCCCAGTAGCTTCTCCACTAAGCCATCACTACCCAATCGAACCCAGTACCTTATTGCTGTGAGGTGAGCGCTACTGTGATGCTCGATAGCTGGAGGAAATGTTGGAATTGCTTCTTCATAAAAAGCCCTGTAATGGGTGTGTAACTGCACTACACCCTGTAATTCCAGTGGACCTGAACCCACTGTGACCCTGACCAGAAAATGAAATGATTATTGGCCATATAAAATGAGCCTGTGTAAAGCTATTGCGTTACCTAATATGACTTCATATTGTATCACCGAGTGTGCATTCATGTTCAGTTCCAGAAAATTTCTAGTGTTAATGAACCCTGTTCATAGTCGTAAGTTAACCAGAGACTTTTTTTTTTCATTCTGCCAGGATTATTATATGGCCTCTATTATTTTTCAGGTAATGGCAGGAAAATTCTGGTCAGTGGGCACAACAGCGAGCTAGCTGAGCCAGTCCAGCTGTACAGTATTAACTCTACTATGACACCCGCCCCCAGTCTCGTGCAGTGTTCCACTTGGAACAGGGATTCTGTAGTTTGCATTGTAAATGTTGCAAAAAAGACATTGTGTAGGGGGAGGGGAAGGAAAGGTAACTCGGTCATTGACTCAATCAGGTCTGATTTCAGTCTTCAACAACAAAACGTCTTGACTTTTCTACTAACAAAGTATGCATTTTCTAGTTTTCAAATTGTCATATTGCATTTTGTGGCATGTGCTCAATTACAAGCGTTTTCAAATGTCTTTTAAATAATCACTTTTAAAACTTTGATAAGAATTTCAAAAGCAAATCACTTGAACGCTTTGAGCGCCAAGTTTTAGTGCGTTCAAGAAACAATAAATCTCAGTGCACTGAAAGTACCCAGTAGGTGCACTAATGGTGCTCCAAAAATACAGTGTGAAACGGTGCACACTACGCACACTAAACGGACACCATTTTGCCAACCTCCACTTGAACCAGAAGTAAAAGCAACAGCTTCGTATGAATGTAATTTGCGTTTATGAAGTCATTCAATAGTAGGTGTAAATAAATGCATAAACATTATTGTATCAAAAAAGCTGGCAAATATTTTGGCAGAATAGAGAAACGCGATCAAATGTTAATCTGTCATTTGCCACAAAATGTAATGTGAAGACAGCACATTAAGTCTACAGACGGAGGGTAGGGATGGTTAGGACAGTGGTCTAGCAATCAGAAAGTCAAAGGTTTAATCCCCACTGTGACCATGTTGACACTTATGAGCCCATAATCAAGGTTCAAAAACTGTTTCCCATTGTAATTTAGTTTGAATGAAGGCATTTGCTAAATGCTGAAATATGTAAATACATAGCCAGTGCTGCACATATTTTATTTATTGAAAATCAGACAACACTACATCTTAACTATTAACAACAAGTTTGACACACATTCATAGAGGTTTCTAATGTGATCATGTCACTGTTATTACATAATTACATCATTAAATTCTTTGGCGCTAAACATATTTCACTGGGCTGTAATAAATATTTAATTTCAACGGACAAGCTGTAGCCTAGTGGTTAGAGCACTAGTCTAGTCAGACGCTTACTGGTTCAATGCCCTCCTCTGCTAGGTTGTAGTATTTGAGACTTTGAGCAAAGCTCGTAAATCACCAGACTATAGGTAATTTTAGTTAAAAGTGTCTACTAAATTCCCAAATGTATTTTTTCATTGTCATCTTTTTATTAAAAAAAAGAAACAAACAGAATCAGACATGTTGCAAACCCAGTTGATATGCCACACCAACTACCATCTAGCAGAAACTATTGGCTTGCAGTAGACAATAATTGGCCATTGTGTGTGCTGAGGATAACCGGACTAAAGTGGCGTCTTGTAGCACTGTTCAAGGACCCTAGTTAATAGACCGATGCAGACAAATTGACTAAAAGCTGTAAGAAATGGGGAAATAAATGAGAAAATACACTAATAAATAAAATGTAGTCAACCTGGACAGTGTCATTAGAGATAAGCGGTTGTCTATAAGAGGCTCTGACAAATCTGTGAGGAAGAATTTGATATATATTTAATACATACATAGAAACAGCAAGGCTCAGTTGACTGTCATTTAGGAGGAAGTGATGTGTCACTTAGCTGTGTAGTAGAGCTCCCCCTGCTGGCGATTCAAACTTTAATTCTGGACTCTGGGTTCATACTTGGAATTCATTCTATTACTCCTGTTCTTTAAATCTAAAAACTTTATGTTTTAGTTTAAAGAAGATTGTATAGGCATTTTTTATAATCTTAAACCAACTGCATTGTAAATAGAGTTAATAATAATAATAATATAGTTTATGTAGATGTATGTTATTAAATTTCAATGCAAATTTAATTTAATGGCTGGTGTTTATTGCTAAGGAACAATTATAACAATGATCTATGACATTAATCGTTTGACATTTAACTCTCAGAGTGACAAGACCATTTCAGACCAAAGACAATGTAAATAAATAAAATATGGAAAAATTAAAGCAATATCTGGCATGAGAACACTGCTTGATTACAGGCTAACATTTTTAGTTTAATATTAACTTTTTACACCAATTGGGCACAGATTATCTCTTCATCACATCACATGTTAGTTGATGGGATATATTATGCATTAAGTAAACATTTTCTCTTTAAATGTAATGTGTTAGAAGCAAGATACTAATTATATATCAAATGTTGTCTTAGGATATTGAACCTGAGGCTTAATATGCATCTTTGAGTGTTTGAAGTACACAAACAAAGGATTCAAAAGCACTCAACATAGTCATTTAAAAAGCTTTTGTGTAATTAGTTACATTGCCTCTAGTGATCACAGACTTACTTACTCAGCAATTCCTAAATAGGTCTTTAAGTTCAAACTCTTGTGTAACAGTCTGTTAAACCAAAGATCTCAATAGGCATGTGAGAACTAAAACTCGAATACACACACAGCTGAACTTGTTCACCTCTAACTGGCATTTCATTCAGGCATGGAAGGAAGTCTTGGAACAAACTTTGTGTGATTCTCCACCCAGCCATTACTCAGAGGGGGAAATGTCTTTTACCCAGCAGCACAGATCAGTGGACACAAAAATACTCACAATGCTAATAAAACTTGTTTAGTGACAATGTTTTGAGGTTCGTAAATTGAAAAAGTGAAACAAGTGGCTCCTCTTGACACAATCTGGCTCAAAATTATTTTTTATCTTTTTCTCTCTGTCTGTTTCTCTCTCTCTCTCTCTCTCTCTCTCTCTCTCTCTCTCTCTCTCACACACACACACACACACACACACGCACACAGTGAGTGTGTGGGGATTACCTTATGTGAATGTGAGAGTGGGCATAGCCGTTAGTAGGCTGAGGTGGCAAAATTATTCCTGAGATTCGTGAAGTGTGTGGGGCAGCAACGTTCACTTAAGGCAGTACATATTGTTCTCTTATTCATCTGTCCACCTCTTCTGTTAATAACCTCTCCACACAAACACGGCCCACTTAGAAAAACATGACACCACATCATGAGCATGTACAGTGCAGTGGATCACTCTATTTGACAACCAGCTTAGTATAGAACTGCACACATGTCAGGAAAACAGGCTACTCTGACTCTTATCAATCAGCCTGTAAGCAGGTTGAAATTGGGTGATTGGAAATGCTGGAGAAAAATTATTAAACATAATCATCATATATTAACATAATTATCAATGTAAACCCAAGCTATTAAATGATCATGCTCCTGGCTCTGTAAGGTTAATGGCTATAATGAACCTTATAAAGAACCTTAAAATAATTTTATTTAATTTATAGCCGTTAAATTCACATTAAACACTATTTAAAGTATCTTGGTCTGTAACTACACCCAAAGCAAGCTCAAGCTGGTTGAGAAGGCCTTTAATGTATAGTTCACACTCAACAACATTTTGTGTTAAATCATTTTGGTCATATGTTTCTAATGTAAAAGTTATTTTATAATGTGAAACATGGTAATGGGTCAAATGTGCACAACAAAAAATATCACTCGTATACTGAGCACGAGTTTGTCTACACAGTTGCAGCCCTTTGATTCAAGTCATATCTTTTAACACATCTCATAAAACGTGTAAAGGTCAAGTGCAACAGACTATCGTGACTGTTACTGATGCTGTGTCATATTTTGTGTTATTACTCATTTCAGCTTCCTTCAGTACTGCAGTCAGGCCTCCACAGGTTTTTATTCTTTTTATTTCTGACTCAAGGTTCCTGACTTACTTAAAACTAAAGTTTGATAAACAGGCAAGCCACAGTCTTCGTGACAGCTATAGTGATCGGGGGTGGCAGGATTCAACCCCACTACTGCCAGGTTGCTGTTGTTGGGCTTTTGTGCAAGGCCCTTAGCCCTTAATTGCATTCTACAGCTGTAATGAAAGTCACTTTGGATCATTCAGAAACACTTTCACAGTACAGTAACACAGTCCGCACAGGATGCCAGTTTATCACAGGAACTCGTCATTTCCCCCCTCAGACATAGCAAACTATATATGTATGTCTGTCTAGCTGATCACAACACTGGACATTTAAACTGTGGATCCCTAAAGAATGTACCACTGTGCCACCCAAGTGCCTAACTCTGGTATGTGTGCATTTTTTCACTCAGTCTCAGTCTGTTAATCAGGGCAGAAGACGTCACTCACTGTAGTACGGTCATCCCACACAGCAGACACGATGGTTAATTGTTGTCTATTATTCAAGCTAGATGATGACTGGTGGCAGAGCCAAGACTCAGTGCAGAATTATGCTGAGCAACTTGGGCGTGCATAAAGAAGCAATATTATTTTCATCTCATTAATAAGGGGATGGTGGTTCGAATATGGCAGTTGGGTCCAGGCTTAGAACTAGAGCTGTTTATCAGTATTGAACTCTGACATACAGTTGGGGTTGAAATGGGATTAATGATGCAGGTTTGGATCTCAGAGCATCTAGCAGGTGATCTCCAGAGCACTATAAAGTATTAGATTTCACATTAACCCTGCAGATGATCTTTCTGTGTGCCGTCGTTTCTGTCTGTCATTGTGTGTCTCTGTTTATGTGATACTGTGCGTCTGGCTTTTATTATGTGTGTGTTTGTTTTTCCATGTTGGCATTAGTGTACCTGCAATCAGAGGTGGAAAGTTTTAGCCTAGTTGTTAAGGTACTGGACTAGTGGTGAAATGGTTAAAAATAGATTTTACAATATCTACTTTTACTTTATTTAAGTCCGCTTCGTAATATGAATTATTTTTTAATAACATTTATCACTGAGTAAGAACATGGCACAAATCTAAATTAAAATGAATGAAATTCATAATTGAATCTCGGAAGCTGGTGCAGCCTTAAAACATTTAAAATCGGCAATTAAAAAAACAACAACAGATTGTTATTTAAGAAGAATATATGCCATATTTTGTCAAGTACCTTTATGATTCGATTTTTAAACTAATTTAATAAATACATTTTAAGTATACAATACAATACAATATTTTGTATGTTCTGTATTTCTAAAATGAAATATTTTAGTATTTTTATACACTGGGATATAGAGTTTGAAAATGTTTTATGGGACGGTTAAGGTAAATCTAGTTAGGTATGTAATCACGAATCGATTCAGTAATCGAATAACTTGATACATGATTTAAATTGGTAGCTTGCTCTTGTTGAATGAATTGTTATTCTTTTTAAACAGCAGAGGGTGCTGCTGCTTTTTACCAAGTTGCCAAATTTAGAAGAATTAAAAATGTTTTGTACCTACCTCAGAAATCAAAAAGGTATTTATAATTTAGATAATAAAACATCTTAAATACTGTATTTTTAAGAGAAATAAAAGGAATTTTTTTACCATCAACTGGCTGCACTTTCGTAAAAATCATATCGTGAACCGCATGGTGGGTAAAGTTTGTTGTTACATCCCTTATCTGGGCACATTTCGTTTCATGAGTTACTTTATTTTTAGACTAGTTCTTATTTAAAAAATCATGACGTCAATAGTTATTTTATTTGAGTACAATATTTTTGTACTCTTTGAATTGACGTCTTTTAAGCTTGCTGATTCACACTCCAGTCCAGTAGTTCAGTTGTCCAGTCCAAGGTTTACCTCTCACCCTTGTGCGTACTTGTAGAGTAAGAGCCTGCATGGGGAATCCTTTGTTTAGGAGGGTCTAGGCATGGCCGACGATTTGCAAATCGAGACCGCCTCAATACGATTGGCTGTTCTGTCTGTGTGCGTCTCAGCAAAAAAGCATGCGACGGACGTCTGCGGCAGCGCCAGTGTGTGGCTGCCTCCGGTCTAATCATGCCAACCTGGGCTGCTCTCTCCTCATCTTCCACCACTGCCTCTATTTATTTTTAAGCCTAGGCAGGCAAGATGGCTACCTTTTAGGATTATGCTGCCTAAAATCGAGGGTTTGCCTCTGAGGAGCAAGAAGGTGAGGTATAGGTTTTCACATCTATTGTCTCAGCCCCATACGGCAGTGTTGTGACCAGGTCTCCATCGTGTTTCACGAAAGGTTTTGTTTTTGCTGGATTAACATGTGTCGTCTTGTGTTTCGCTTCTTTTCTTTTTAGGTGAGGTGCAAAGAGCTTTCCAAAACCAGAAAAAGAGACAGAGTCTCCAAGGTAACCTGCACCTACTTTTTCGCGTCCTTTGGTGCATGCAGCATTTTGAAAATGTTCTCTTTTTTTAAGTCGGGGTTTGGCACCTGCTGCTCTATTCATTGAGGAATGCAGGGTCTGTGATCAGCATGGAACTGAGTTTAGGCTGCCTTGTAGGCAGGAGGAAGATGGAGATTTATATCTGTACTCTGTTTGGGCTGTTTTATGTTGAGTTGTATGAAGTCGAGAGACAGGAAAGAAAGTCTTGTATGAATGAAGGTACCGCTGGTGGCTTCAGAGAAACGCTCACCAGGAAGGAAGCATGCTTCTTTAGAAGTCACGATACATTACATAGTATGAAACAGCGAGCTTAGCACTTGCTAAATTGCTCTTTGATGTGTTTAGAGAGAGGTACGATATACCCATGACATTTTTTTAGTTCATAAGAGTCTAGAAAAATTCTTGCTTTTTAGTTTGAAGTTTTTGAGCTATCTCACGAAGCTTTGTTTGGATTCAAATGACTGCTTACATTATTATACACAAGAGTGTTATTTCCACTTAATTCTTGCCATTGATTTTTATCTTGAAATATCAAAGCAGAAAAATGCTGGACATAAACAAACCCCAGACTGGACGATCGTCCTGGGGACCTGGGTTCAATTTCGTCTCTCCATCAGTGTCTGTGTCTGTTCAGACTCCATATCACGAGCAGGAGTGGTTACTCCCACCCCCTCCACCCCCACCATAAAGCGTCATCGATATGAAGAATCCCATTTCAGTTTGGCCGAAACACATTGGATATCCGAAACCATAATGCTTAACTGTTTTGCTTTCGAGACTTCTCAGACTTGGTCAGACAATAAAAAAATATGGACATTTTTACAAATTAAAATCATTATGAATGTAATGATTTGGAGACTTGATATTGATAAATATTTCTGTCATGATATTGGGTTCATGGTATGACCCTCCACCGCCAAACTGAAGACAAATTCTGGCAAATATTCCTTTTATTATTTTTAAGTATAAATACAGTAAAAAAAATATTTTACTTCTCGGGTAGGTAACAACTTCGGGTTGGGGTTTGGTAATTATAATATATTGCTCCAAAGTCAATGCCAATTCATCTTCAATGATTCACCAACAATTATTTCTGAGAATCGTTACATCGCTTAAAAAAAACACTGAATTATTTATTTATCATTTATTTATATTTGACATGCCTCACATTCTGCTACATGAATCCTGTCAATATACAGTTTATTGTATCAAGAAATTGGGACAATATTCTACTTTAGAACACTCCACATTTTTCTTTAATGAACAGATTTTATAAGTATATAGTCAGTAAGATGCAGATGAAGTAATGTTTAGTTTTTCCTCTGTTTTGCTTGGACGCTCCTCCTCCTCTGCTCACCCCCTCCACTTTCCCCAGTGATGCTTCCTATGGGAGGTTTCTCAGAGTGTTGTATGCACTACGGACTCGGTTGCTAGGGTTGTGTGCTGGGGGCTTTGTCGTGTGTATGGGTTGTGTGTATTGTGAGTTGAGAGAGTATGGGGATTTGAACCAGCTTGGTTTTATTAACTGAAATAAATCTAATGTGAGATCTTGAGATCTTAAACTTTTAAAAACTGATGTTTAGTTCTTTAATCTGGTTGATGTAAGATGAATGCTCAAAACATTTAGCCCTGAACGTAGTACTTGTGCAGTTGAAAAGGCATGAAACCAAAACACAAAGGACCCCGGCTTCTACAGTTGTGTTGGAGGGGGAGTGTGCTAGTTATGGTACTTCTTTTTAAGGGAAGGGGTAGGCTACAATTTCTGGAATATTTTTGTAAATAAAGTGAATATTTGAATGCTTTTAAAGGCATTTTACTATGTGAAGCACTTTAAATTGCCACTGTTATTGGGGGATGATGAGAAACTTCATGAATTAATTTGCATCAATCAAAAACCTTTTGTTTCAGCTATAATACTTTTAATTGACATTTTTTGACATTGAACTTTTTTTTCTGGCCAACATTAATCCTGTGCACTTATTGCCTTACTATTATAGCTATTCATATTTGTGAAACAAGGTGATAGAGTGCTGTTTACATCATTTACATACACTTGATATAAAGCAGCTGCAGATCCACGCATATGAAAAATACATATTTAAAAACGAATATTTTGGCTGGATAAATATTCAGTCTAAATACCTGTTCAATTAAAGTTACCTTACTTGGCAGCATTTTTAGGCGTACATGTTCAAATCCTTATATTATATATACCTTCTGTCGCAGAATGACCCATCACATTTTACATTTACATCTTCAGCATTTAGCAGACACCTTCCAAAGCTACTTACAACTGAACACCATTTGGAGGAGTTTGGGTTTAAGGGTTAACAGTGACGGCTTAGTGGTTAAGGTACTGGGCTAGAGAGCATTTGTTCGCCGGTTCAAACCCCTAAGTGGCCATTGTTGGGCCCATGAGCAAGACCCTTATCTTTCAGAAAACATGATTATCAGCAAGTGAAAAAAACAGTCTGACCATAAATTTTGTTTATGATTTAAGTCGGGTGGTTCTATCCTTTAAAATGAGCTTCACATACATATTGATATAAGGGGTTTGCAAAGACATTAAGTTTTAATATGCAGTTTACGGTGGAAAATGTTCTGAAATTACTTACCTTGGTCTAAATGTTTGACATCATAAACGGTCGATACTGTAACAGCATGTGTAGATGTTTTATATCCATTTTAAATCATCACTGCAGCCTTTGAACGAGGTTTTCAGCTGGATGTGCAAAGCAGATGTGAATTTCTTGGGCAGAACATAGAACAGTGACCATACTGAAGGGTCATCCAAAGTTAAAATGGTTTCCAGCTTTGATCTGTTTTTGTTTATTAGTGTTCCACAAGAAGGAGAGAAAGAACCTTGATATTTGCTAATGCATACCACAAAATACAAATAATACTGGATCATATGAAATAATGGGACAGGAAATAATCCTTTAGTGGTTAAATTTTTATTCCAGCCAGCATTGTTTTTAATCTTAGTGATTCTTCTACCAAACACTATTTCTGGGGTTGTTTGGATGGCTAGCATATAATCAGTCAGTTGTTAGTATTAATATACGCTGTTGAGTCACATTTTTATGACCAAATGAAGCTTCCAAACACATGTTGTATTTGATGATTGGCTGAGATCTTGCCATTGCGAGTTTTTTTTATCCTGTCCAAGGCATCAAGCTCTCTTTTGGTGTATGTTTTGTTAATGTAACTGTTACATTGTTCAGGAGGGTCTGTTTTATTGAATTGTTTAGTCACTGACCTGAAGCTTCTCTCAGCTTCAGCAGACCATGTTGGAACAAGCAACAACACAGAGACTCATATAAAATGTTAATGTAAAGGAAAGCTATGATAATAAAATCTGTCTAGCTGACATAATCAAACAACAAACATGTTACAACTTACAGTGGCAGATGAACACAGAAAAAAAATGATGTGTGAAAAAGCGCCGTTTACAACCAGATGAAGTGACAGTAGTGACAACCAATCACATGTTAGCAAGAAACGGCATAGCCAATTGATTCATTTGTGGGTAATCTAAAAAAAAAGCAAAGAAACATGCTTCAGCTTGAGTGGTTGCTTTCCGCTTGGTCCTAGTGTTTTTTACGTCTTTAATATAGCGTAACATTGCTTTTGGATGGTACAGAGTTCAGGGGACCAAAACTGCCTTTTAAAACAGTGACGGGAGGCATGACTCCCCTGCCACTCTCATATCCCTGCAGTTACATCCCTGCACATGTGAACGTGATAATGAAAGATGACAAACACAGCCATGATAAGTACACAGAGACAAGGCCAGCAAGTTAAAGCAGATGTTGAATATTTGGAGGCAAAGTTGTTGTTTTTTGAAAACTTTAAAGAGTATTCAGCCCCAGGTTGTGTATTCCAATTATATCAATGTATACAGATCTTTATAGGCGATTAAACAAGGTCTTCTCACAAGCACCAGCAATACCATTGGAGCTCAGTTCAGTTATAAAGAGAATTATGGAACATGTCCTCAATTCAACTTGGTGCTTGTCTTTAATTAAGTGAATCTGACAAAGACAGCATTTAAACTAAATTAGTAACCATTCGGTATTTACATTGAATCGATTCACTTGATTCATAATTCAAGCTAGTACTTTTGTTTATTGAATAAATATTCACTTTAAACAGCAGAAGAGGCTGTTGTTATTTATCAATTTATCATATTCATCAAAATGAGCCTCATTCACAGTATTGTTAAGCATACCATCTCTATTGCTTACATGTATACCTTTGAGTTAAAGTGGAATATTGGGGGTCTGTTTTAATCACATTTAGGGGCAACTACAGTGAATCATTCAGGTCTTCACAGCAAACTTTCAGTTTTCAAATCTACTGGTGCACCGATCATTGACTGGGCTGTTTAAGATCCCCCCTGTAGATAGCACCATTGAAATTCAAACCTCAGATCCCTGGACTTCATTGGTAACACATCTCTATCATTGCTTTACCTGAGCTCTCATAGTTGCAGGAAACGAAAGTCATACTAAAGAAACATATCCTTACTTACGGAGAATTCTGAAACATCTATTAAGTCTCTTTACTGAAGTGGCAGGAAGTCGGGCAGCCTGATGAGACTGAAGTGGCTCTTTTTAGATTTTTAAACAGCATGTGCAAGGTAGCTCTAACAAGGCACATCAGTCTGAACAGATTTCACTGAAAATGATTTGTGTACCTTACGAAGAGATTTTTCAAAAATGGCTTTCTTTTAACAATATAGTGTAAATACTGGCAAAGAACTGGGTGGGTTTATTCTGGATCCTTTATATTCCTCCCATAGTCCAAAAACACGCCAAACAAATTTTAACATCATGTTTTTTTTATATCCAAGACGGTCAATTTTGTATCACCAACTGTCCTCACTAGCGTGTTTTTGGAGGAATATTCCAAAAACTGAGGGAGTTTTCTGTGGGAGAAATATAAAGCACCCAGAATAAACCAACCCATATATGCAAACAAATAGGACCCAGGACCATCTTGCTTTAGGTGTGTTCAAACCTAAGATATTTACTTGTTTATTTTAAATACACATCCCGAAAAAAATACTTTTCGAAAAGTTGGGACAGTAAAGCATTGATCACTTTGCAGTTTGCAGTCCATTTCTTTCCATTACATTTTAAAGACGTTTTGGCACTGAGAATATCACGCAATGTAGTGTTTTACAGCTTTACAGCACACACAAAGATTTTTATATTTTCTTTAACAGAACATTCGGCCAGTTTTTCAATAATAAACTTTCAACACCTCAAATTTGAAAAACAAAAAAATCATGTTATTTGTACAAAGCTCATTTCATACGTGGTATTAGCATATTGTGTCCTGAAATAGGAAATTTTCACAAACACACATTTTTTTCTTTTCACATCTAATATCTGGCACAAAACAACCAAGCTACTGCTATGAAACACTGATTTGAAAGTCTTATGTCTTTTAAAATTAGCCTTTTTTTATCATAACAAAAATATAAACATAAGGTTTAGTCATACATTATGTCATATGCTATTGGCAAATGTGTATTTGCAGGGTATTTATATGGAACACTGGTGCGACACTTGCAATAAACGATTATACAACTAACAAAAAACAAATGTGTTATTATATTTTGGTGAACACAATGTATCGTTTTCTTCTGTCATATGTTCTTTTTACCTTTGGTTCAGAGCACATGGTGTACTTTTTCATCCCAAAAAATGACCTGCAATGTTGATTCATTTGGTGTGAAATTTGTGACTATTACATAACACATTTCCAGAAAAGTTAAAATAATAAAAAGATTATGTGATTTATTTAGGCTTCTAAATTGTTATTTACCAGACAAATGGTCTAAAGCTTTTATATTTCGTAATTATAAACACATTTCGAATTTGATGTCTACAACATAGTCCAACAAAGTTCACTGTTGGCTGTAAAAAGTGTCTTGCTGTGCCGGCTTCAGGATGTTGATTTTAAATAGTCAGTAAAAATATGTGCTTACTGACAGTGCCAATACCCGTCGAGTCATTCCTCTATTTTTTTTTTACCCAGGTTGAGTCACAGAGCATCTCACTAAATGGCAGGAGTTCAGAGCAGATGGACGAGGAGTTGCCAGAGGAAGAGGCGTGTGACGTATCTCAAGCACACTCTGCTCCACCTCACGCTTCCACACTTTTCTGCCGTGGCCCTTCACCCACCCCAGCTGATGCAGATCACCGGCCTGACAGCAGCAACCATGTACTTACTCAACCGTTAGGCTTACACAATGGTGCTAAACACACAAAACCAGAAACTGAGGAACAAACAGGTCTGGCTAACACGCTCTCATACGATCAGACTATTAAAACACTTTCCAAAAAAAAGATCAAGCTGGAACAGACTGACACGGTGGCAGGTGAACAAATGAGTTCGCATGTAGATGGCGGCGTCTACTATGAAGATGCTTTATCTACACTCGCATCTGTAGTATGTTCCATCATCACTGATAGGAAGGAGGACAAAGTTTTTGGTGCTCAGACTATAGATGGAAATTCTTTTAAAACTGAAAAAAGTGAGGCATTATGTGCACAGCCTCATGGTGCTCATAACGATTGTCAGAAAGACTCAGATGCATCAGTATCTAATATCCAGTTTTTAGTTGATCATAGGAATATAAGTATTGACCAGGCCATTGCTATTGAGGCCTTAACCCAGCTGGCAGCTATTTCAGATTCGACACCCTTCAAAAAAGAATATGAGGGTCAGGACGTTCCGACCAAAAGGACTTCATCAACAAACCATGAAACAAGCAAACGTATACCTGTATCAGAGTTTGTTTCTAATAAAGTCTCTGTAATCAGTTCGTCTCTGAATCAGGCATCAGTCATCAGCAGTCCAGCAAACAAGCAGGAAAACGTTCCCCATCAGAGCACTCCCGCTTCCCACAAGCTGTCCCTACAGGAGCTCTTAAAAGCTAGCTCAGAATGTGGAAGATCTTCTCAAACTCCAGAAAATGGAAAATTCAATCATGCACCTTGTAAAACCGAGAGGATAGATGGCGCTTTTAAAAAAATAAAAAATGTTGACAAAGCAAGTTTGAGGAGGAAGGACGAGGAGGAGGTGGCGGCACAGTTGCTTCAACTGGCATTTATAATTGAATCGCAGCCCAAGCCAATATTCTCCGAAAACAGTCCTCCGAATGCGGTTCAGAATCAAATCATTAAGTATAATCAAGGCATTTCAAAACATATAAAAAAACAAAGCAAGCCAAAAGCTGCCCCCAGGATGTCAAAAAAGAGAACCCAAGTGATTAAGAAAGGCAATCGGATACCACTGGCCAAGAGGTCGTCCAATGGTAAAACCACTCTAAGAGTAAATGTTAAAAAAGAGGCTCCCCAGCAAAACGCTAAACTGCACTCCAAGTGGAACCCATTTCTACCACAAACACAAATCGACCTAAAAAAATACCTAGGACAGGCTTGTAACGAAAACAGGCATCGTTTCCACTTTAGCCACTCCCACAAGAAAGAGCACTTACACCCGCAGGCTCTCGCGAGCTCAGGGTACCAGAACACTCATCATTTCATAGCAGACCATGCAGCTCTGAGTCATTGCCATGGTAACCAATTTCAACCAAACGGACATGGTCATAATCTTACAGACTCTCACGTCGGTGCTACACCCAGCCAAAGGCATGAATGTGAAGAAATCTTGACTTCTCAGGTATCAGAATCACATAGTATTCTACATTATGGTGCTAATCCCCAAGCCCAGGGTGTTGTGACTAATGGCCACTGGGAAAACCAATCACAGAGCCCAGGGAGACAAATGAAAGTAAACAACCTGAAACGTGAGCCGCTAGAGGCTAGTCACAATGGCCATTACAAAGTAGAAACATCTGGCTCGGTAACAATATTGTCTGTGCCAAACAAAAATGTGGAAAATAGTGAGGTGAATTACCCTGGAGAATACACTCCAACTAAGCACTCTCTCAGCAGCTTTTTGGAATCACCTCTAAGGTTTTTGGACACCCCAACTAAGAATCTAATCAACACTCCCTCCAAACAAATCTCAGATCTACCTTCTTGTGATTGTATGGGTGAGCTGTGACATTTTCAACTATTCACTGCAGTTATAACAGATATGACTGGAATGGATCCATTAGCTGTTTCTTTTTTGTAGATCAAATAATTGAAAAAGAAGAGGGCCCATTCTACACCCATCTTGGATCGGGCCCAACTGTGGCAGCAGTACGAGAGATGATGGAGGACAGGTATCCATCCTTTTTTATTATATTGACCGTTCATCCAAAAATGACAGGGATTTCTAGTTGCCTGTGCATGTGGGTGACCTAGCTGTTCGCTATACGAAATTTTGGTCGCTATCCTGAGCAATTTCTTAGACAATTTCTTGGTCGTTATTTGAATTGTTTGCTATCTGAGGCATTAGGTTCCACTGTACGATGAAACACCATGATCATTGGAGGGTTAAGGGTCCAACGATAGAAACTTGCTGGTATATTGCCCACTACCTTAACCACTAAGCCATAACTTCATAATGTCTGTTTCGGTTTGTGTAGAAAATTTGCTCATACATTAGGACAAAATAAAATTGTTTATAACATAAACTGGTAGTTATCCATTTTATAGTTCTACTGTTTTAATAAAATACAACTGTATTAATTAAATACAGTGTTTGAATTTATTCAGTTTTACAAACTGAATATCTGGACATAGATTTGTATTCAGTTAGTTTAATAAAATGATTACAGAGGAAGATCAACACATGCAAATAGAGGTCAAAGCTTGATTTTATTTCTCATTTAAATTTATGACAGGAAGCCACTTCTCTGTGCTGTAGGGGCCCAGTAGAGTGATTCCGACCACTGTGTGTGTGTGTTGTTGTTGTCAATTTTAAAAGTGCGGTTGAGACTAAGCTTTTTAAAACTTTTTTTGCTCATTTTAGGTATGGAGAGAAAGGTAAAGCTGTGCGCATGGAGGTTGTCGTGTATACTGGAAGAGAAGGCAGAAGTTCTCAAGGCTGTCCAATAGCAAAATGGGTAAATGATATACAAAACAATCAGCTTTAATGTGCTATTACAGTTGTTTTGCTAAACATTTAAATAAGTAATATGTAAATAATTAAATTAAATATGGTCTGTTGCAGATGTTTTATTTCAAATAGATCAGTAGATTTAGACCTTTAACTTTTGGTTTTGGTATAGTACCATTTTACCATTTTCGACATTTGCATTGCATAATGACAAATATATTAGTTATGTTTGTATATTTATTTAATAACTTAATGCTTTTACACTTCACCCATGGGTAACACCCATGACAGAAATTTGTCATTCATTCCTCATCAAACACAGTCATTGACAATTTCGTATCTTTAATTGGCCTTACTGGCATGTTTGGACTATAATAGGAAACCAGTGTTAACCATTTAGCCACTAATATATTATAATATTAATTAACCGAGCTTCAATTAGAATCCATATTCTGCTAAAGTATTCAAACCCTTTATTCAACAGTGTTGACAATAAAGTTTATTCACCCATTTTGACTCTTTGTAAGCTCGTGTATACATAATCAAGATGCCAAAGATGTTAGAAAGTAACTGAATGGTTGAACGGGGTGTTAATTCACGTTTTGTGATGTGATCTATAGACAACAAAATTATAATTTGATGTAGCTTACTAAAAATCCCTCTCAAAAAGTCATGTTAGGGTCGAGCAACTTAGTATATATCTGTTTTTCAGATACATGTTTTTTTTCAAAGCCAATAGTGTTTCTGCTTTAGGCAAATAATTGATTAGATTGGGAAGAACTGTAAATAATTCCTTAGACTTAATCGCCTGGATTTTGCCCTGCAGTTTAAATTATAGGCTGTTGGAGACCCAGATGTGGACCAGCTGTGAGCTTTATATGTGGTCAATTTAAACTACAACAGATGGACTAATGTTTGCATGTAAAGGATATTCAACACAAACAGGATGTGACTGATGACAAATAAGAGTGTAACAATATATATGTACACTAAGACAGACAAATGGTTTAAGATGAAGTCCCATATATCTATTAAACCAAATATAACAAAGACAATATGAACAAAACATCCTCAACGTTAAAAACTGAACATAATAACTACTAAAGGAACACAAAAGGAGCTATGATAAATGCTAATGCTAAATATTAAATAAAGATATACCACCAAATTTCTGGTTCAGAGTTTGCTGACTTTAACTGATTTTTTCTTCACAATTGAACTATTAATAGTTTTATCCACCTCCGCATTTTTTTTGTTTTTTTGTGGCAATGCATCTTTTTTGTACATTTCAACAAGTAATAAGAAGATTATAATATCAGCTCACTGTATCCTATTTATACCAAGAAAAGGTGCTTGCTTTGATGGCAGTATGCATCCATATTAAAGTAATATAGCTACAGCTTAACATTTAGGGACAGTGTAGCCTAGTGGGTAGAGCGTTGGACTGGGAACCCAAAGGTTAGGGGTTCAAATCCAGGCTCTGCTACACTCTGCTACACTGCTGGGTCCTTGAGCAAGACC